>ML819745.1:133715-167998 GCA_009831015.1 Picea engelmannii | reverse complement strand
TTATATATATATATATATATATATATATATATATATATATATATATATATATATATATATATATATTATTATTATTAAATATGTATAATCATTCTTATTTATTAAATATGTATGATCATTTACCACATGTGTCATGGCTTAGCATTTTCATTTTCTCACCATTCATTCAAAATAAGTCCAAATTATAATTGAGATTATGTCTTTATATTCACACAATCAAATATACTATGATGATGAATGTACTATGATCGCAAATATTAAAATTTAGAAAATAACTTTGAACTTTTTAAGCTTTTTATAATTTGATTTACGGTATTATTAGTCTCTTATCAACAAACACCTTTAAAATATCGTTTGTATTGTTTTTGCTATTTACAATGATCTGTCATGAAATATAAAATAAATGTGTTAAAGAAGTTATCGTGGCGGGAAGAAGATAGTCATCCTCGTTAAACAAATCTTTGGCATGTAAGATGAATTGAATGAGCACTTAATCTAAGTTAATATCCTTGACATTACTCTAAGTGCTAATTCAATTCCATTACATTCGTTAAAGTTGTGACCTATAAATGGAGAACTAAAATATATTTGAAAAACACTCAGAGATATATATGTCATTGTACTGATCCTAGCCTTTTTCATCACCTCAACATCCTTATGTTGCATTTGGTTTTTGTGAATACATTTCTACTAATTTGTGGTAGTTATGCAGTTGCCACATTTCCCTATTCGTTGAGATTTAGATTGCTTAAGATTGGGTCATTATGGGATGAGCTCCATGCTTCTCAATATCTTCACTAAACCTAGGCTCTTGGTCACGTGATGAAGATATGCTTTGAAGAAATATGTTGAAATCCATGGATAGAACATTGGAGTACTATTGCACTAAGAGTGGGTAAGTGTTTTAGTTCATACATTGCCAAAATTAAGTTTTTTTGGATTTTGTTATTGCACTATGAACATTTCAGTTTATACATTGTCTTTTTTTCTTTTGTAAATGAGTTGAGATTCTATATTACTGGGAAAAATATAGTACAAAAAGGGACGCAGGGTCATCCCCTAATCTGCCAAAAAGGAAACCAGGTCAGGGGCCCCGAAGTTGCATTGTCTACATAGGCAGAGGGAGGCCTGAGTCGCCACCTGGGGAAACTGACCCACTCTTCGAAAATTCATTTGAAAAACCTATACCATAAGAAATAACATAAAGCCAGGAGCGTATAGCATGGGTTGCTCATACCCCGATAGACAAAAAGACTTTGGGTTGAGGCTATGCTAGTCCAAGAGGATTGGATGGCTTTCCTCTCCTTCCTTCCTTGCTGCGTTCTCCTTTTTCTATTCCACCGTGTGCGTCTTTTTTATGCAGGCTGATGTGTCGCGTCGGTCTGTTGGAGTGATGTCCATGTGGTGGACATAGCGAAGGTAGAGTTGGAATTGTCCTGCCAGTCTTTCCAATTTTTCTCTTTGGTTCCTCTGGTCCTCTTCTATTCGTCTTGCGTTGATCTCCAGGTTGCTGAGGTGGCTCATAATTTCTATGTGTTCCTTCTTATGGCCTCATTTTCCACCCCTGCTAGTCTCGTTCTTGTCAGCTCTCAGCTTACTTATCAACATTTTTGTGCGCCAAGCTTCCTCCACCATTTTGTGGTAGAGGGTTTTCCTGGGTTGTGTGGCCCCTGGGTCCCTTATCCCGTCGGCTTCTTTGATGAGTTTCGCCCAGGCTTTGCCCTGGCGCTCGGTGTTGACTTCCCGCTCCCATCTGTCGATGACTGCCTTTCCTTTTGTATCGACCTGATCAAGAAAGGTGCCTTTGGCCTCTCTGGCCTCCTGTTCCATCCCAGTGATCTTTCAGGTGCTTGTTAGGAGTTCCTCCCCCTGGGGCCCCCTCTTACTTTGTGTATTCTTCATTCTCACCATCTTTGTTTGAATGTAGTGGCTTTTGTCGTGACTTCGTCCTCCACCTCTATTCGCCCCTTCCTGGTCTCTGTAATTACTACTCGTTGGTCTATAGCTATCCCTTATGCTTCTTCTTTTATGGGGTTTCCCCAGAGGTGATCTTGTCCCATTAATCATGGATCTCCCGTAAAGGTGTACCTTTCGGTCTTTTTTCTCTGTTTCGAAGTGTGTGTGCTTGGGATTCCTATCATCGTCCCGGCGCCAATCCTTTGTCGTGTACATTGTACGCCAATCATTTCCTCCCTCAGAACCTGTGCGTGGCTGAGGTGTACCCATTCCTACCCTCGGGCTACCCTTTTGATCTTCGTCCTTTGTCGGTTGTGGATTACCCTTTTCGCTCTCCCATGGCCAACTCATGTACTTCATTCTATTGACAGGATCATGGTGTCGTACCTCCTCTTGTGGTGTGACTATGATTTGCATTGTAACTCGTGTTTAAAATGTGGCCTATCGAATTCTGCATGGATCTAACTTGCCCTTCAATTAATTCGATGTGGTCACTCATACTTCAGCTGTCGTCATAGTCCTTTGCCGCTAGTTGGGAACAATCTGTTCGAAACTGGCCTTCCGGGATGTTATTCCATGTGGAATCCAGTTCTGATCCTTCCTTGTTGACCCCTTCATTAGCTATTCTGTCCGCTAGTCCATTTGTTGTCCTTCGGACCCAGCGCAACTCAACTATGATCCCTGTCTGCAAATGTTCTTGAATTTTTTGTAGGGAGTACGCCAAGCGCCAGTGCCTCTGAATTTTTCCCACTTTGGTGTTGTTTTGGAGTTTCCTTACTATGTTGATGACCAGCATGGAATCTCCTTCCACTACTACGTTGGTCATCCCTTCCCTGCGTAGTATCTCGAGGTAGGTCTCCAGGGCTCCAAATTCCGCAACGTTGTTGGTTGAGTTCCCCAGATTCCTAGTGTATAGTCGGATAATTTTTCCTTGACTGTCCCTAATCACTCCCCCCGTACTTGTCCGTCTTGGGTTACCCTTCGACGCCCCGTCAAAATTTAGCTTGGGCGAGCCCTCTAGTGGCGGTTTCTAGTTGCGCTCACCTACTTGGCGACAACCATCTCACCTGCTTGGGGTTGTGTCCTCTTTTTAGTTGAAAGGCCCCTAGAATTTTGAGATCCTGGTCTGTGATTTGCACTCCTCCTAATTGGCAGTTGCAGCTCTGTACCGTTTCTCTTGTCATAGCTATTACTGTTTCGTTGATCTTTCCAGCCGTCCATCTTTGGTTCCTGAAGATACGCCTATTCCGTTCCTTCCATATTGCCCAAATGATCACGCCGGGGATGAGGGTCCAACAGAGGTTCACCTCTTCGTTTTCGCTATAGTTTTCCTTCCATGTGGTTATAGTTGCGGCAATATTACCTTTGACCCTATTAGACTGTCGGAAGATGTCTGTCGCCCGGTCCCATAGTTTTGTTGTGTAGGGACATTCATCCAGGAGATGGTTTGGTGTTTCCTCCTTTTCTTCACATAGGTGACATCTTGAGGGGCCTATGAAACCTCTCTTCTTTAGGTTTTCCCAAGTTAGGATTCGATTGTGTAGTATTAGCCACTGGAAGATTTTTATTTTTGGCCAATGGGGGTTGTTCCAGAGCTTGTCCCATTGTTGCGTCGTGTCTTCTTGGTCTTGGTTTGCTATGTAGTAGCGTACTTCTTTAAGGTTGAATTCCCCGCCTTCTTTGTGCCCCCGTCTCAGCTGGTCACTTCCATCAGTGACTGCAATTTTTCATCTCCCCAATTCCTCCTCCACCTCTTTTACTGTTGTTGTGGTCTGGTCTCTTGTTTGTGGAGTGAGAGTGTTCCAAATTTTCCATTTGTGGCGGTCTGTTTCTTGTTTCCAGTAATGGTAGACTCGGGTTTTGCCTTGCGCCATCGTCTCTTGTTGGAGTTCCTCCTGGCTCGGTTTTTCCATTTTGGGTTCCTATTGCCAGGCATCTTCCCAGAATCAGGCGGTTCTTCCATTCCTTATTTCCCAAAAGTCGTGTGTCTGGATCCAGGTCTTGTTGCACCAAGCTAAGTTTCAGATGGCGGAACCTTCCCTGGTGCCTCTGTAGCGGATTTTATCCTGATCGCTAATGTCCGGGGCATACTTTGCCTTCCATAGGTTGACCCATGGTGTGGTTGTTTCCTTGACCCATCACCACCAAAGTTTCGCCCCATAGGCGTCATTGGTCACTTGCGGGTGGTGTAGTCCCAGGCCTCCTATTGCTTCTTGGCTTACATACCTTCTCCCAAGCCACCAGTGCCCATTTTTTCCTCATTTCCGCTCCTCACCACAAGAATTCCCTTTGTATGGTTCTTATTTTTTGTAGAATCCCCTTGGGGGGGCTGGGAAAACTGACATCATAAAGGTTGGGATAAATTTCAAAACTGACTTGGTTAGGATAAATCTTCCAGCTAGGTTGAGGGATCTGTATGTCCAGTTTTTTACCCAGTCTTGTAGCTTGTTGACAATTCCCTCCCAAGTTGACAACTTGTAGGCTTTGTCTGTCAAGGGGATGCCCAAGTACTTGGTTGGGAGGGTTTTGTGTTCAAAGCCCAATATGTTGGCCAAATTCCTTTGGATAACAGGGTTGGTATTGAAGAAGAAGATCGTAGATTTGCACTGGTTTATCTCTGCCCCCGAGGCTTCAACAAACTCGTCTAAGATTCATTTGTAGGCTTTCGCTTCCTTGACCGTGGGCATGCCATGTAGTAAGGTATCGTCCATGAACTGTTGATGTGTAGAAGTTGGGCAATTCTCATAGGGTTTGATACCTTTTATTTCCCCTATTGCGGTTGCGCTTTTTATGCTTCGACTAAGTCCTTCCATCATTAAGATGAAAATGAAGGGGGACAACGAGTCTCCCTGCCTAATGCCTCTCGTGGGCCACTAAGGTTTGGCAGGGGCTCCATTTACTAGTAGTGAGAAGCTTGTTGTGGAAACTAGGTTAACAATCCATTTGATCCAGTGTTGGGTGAAACCGAAGGCTTCCAGGGTCTTGACCATATAGTGCCCGCTGATTTTGCCATAAGCTTTCGCTAGGTCCAATTGTATTATCATTCCTCCTCTTTTCTGAAGCTTCATGGTGTGGATAAGTTCGTGGGCATGGATAATATTGTCCATTATTTGCCTTCCTTCCATGAAACCTGCCTGTTCTTGTGAAACCAGTGTGGGTAGGAGTGGTTTCAATCTATTCGCTATAACCTTGGAAATTATCTTATATGCCACATTGCACAGTGTTATAGGTCTGTAATGATCGGGGGTATTGACTTCATTTTCTTTGGGGATGAGTGTAATCAATGTAGCATTTAATGCTTTCAGAATGGAGGCTGACCTTCTAGAGTCTTCCACTATGTTATAAACGTCATGTTTGATGACTTCCCAACAGGCTTTGAAGAACTTCACTGTGAAACCATCTGGGCCTAGGGCTTTTCCGTTGGGCATTTTCTGGAGTGCTTGGTCTATTTCCTCCTCCACAATGGGCTTGATCAGGTTGTGGTTTTGTTCGTCTGTTACCAGGTGAGGGATATGCCGGATTACCTTTTGTATGGTCTCCATTCTATCTTGGTTAGGTTCCTGGGCTATCCCGTGGAAGTGGTTTACTAGAGTTGTTTCAATATCCTTATGGGATTCCCTTTCTATGCCATTCTGGTCCCTTATCTTCAAGATTTTGTTGTGGGTTCTTCTGGCCATGGTTGTTCTATGAAAAAACTTGGTGTTCCTTTCTCCTTCCTTTAGCCATCTAATCCGGGACTTTTGTTGCCAAAGATTTTTTTCTTGCTGGCACCGCTCATCCCAATCCTGGTTCATCTAGATCTCCTCCTTTTTCTGCTCCTCATTGTAGCCCTCCAAAATGCAGGTTTCCTGGAGCTTTTTCATTTTTTCTTCAATTTTGTTCTTCTCTTGGTTTATATTCCCAAAAGTGTCCTTGTTCCACTCCTTGAACCTATATTTGATATGTTTCAGTTTATTGTAGAGTTGGGACATCTTTGTCCCTTACTCTGGTTGCTCCTCATACCACCACTGTTTGATTTTTTCCTTGAAAGTCGGGTGTTCCATCTAGAATTTATCAAATCTGAAGGGTCTGTTCTTTGGTGTGGTTTGGAAGCCGGCTTCCAGTTGTACTGGCCAGTGATCGGATCCCCCCCATGGGAGAATGTTGCAGTCTAGGGTTAGCCCCTGCATTATTATTGACTCTGACACTAAAAATCTGTCGAGTCTTGTTGCGACCTGATGCTGGCTCATTCGCTTATTGTTCCAGGTGAAGTGGCCATTATTGGTTTTCAAATCTACCATCTCCGTTGTGTCTATGAAATTTTAGAACTCCTCCACATCTCTATCCAATCTTCTTCTACCTCCTTTTTTCTCCGCAAGTGACGTGATGATGTTGAAATCCCTAGTTAGGATCCAATGGAGGTTGTTGGGTCAATTTTTGAGATCATCTAGGTCTCTTAGCATTCCACGCCTGTCCTCCAACACCTGAGGTCCATACACATTAGTGCACAAAATTTCCTTTGTGTTCCCTATGAGTTGCATGCAGATCATGAGGGTATTCCTTGTCGTTTCCATTGCTATTAGGCTTAGTACTTGTGGGTTCCATAGGGTGAGGATACCTCCTGCCATTTGGTGGCTGCCAATAGCCACCATCTTGTACTTGCGCCATTGTTGTTGACTGGTTGTTTCCATTATGTCTGTATTACACTTGGTCTCTTGAATAAAGTAGAGATCTGGTTGCTCTTGTTTTAGTCTACCTCTAAGGATTCGTTGTTTTCTTGGGTTGTTTAGGCCTCTTATATTCCAAGTTATAACCTTCATTTAAACATGCGGGGAGGAGTTGGGGAAGAGTTTTTTGATCTTCCCCAAGTTTATCAGTAGCGCTCCAAGCTCCTGCAAGGCTACGCTATTGGATTTCCTACCTCTTTTCCTCCGCGTCTGCTTGGGTGAGTGTTGTGGTTGTACCTTGCCAACTTTGACTCCTACGTGTCGAATCTCCCCATGTGTGTGATTTAGGCCTCTGGCTTTGGCTTCCTCCCTTAGGAGGAACAAGTATTGGATGCGATCAAGTTGCTTTGTTGGTACATTGTCTACTCCCTGTCTTTTCCATTGCTCCAGTATATTCGCGAGAACTATTCCTTCCCTCTCCACCAGGTCTCTGAGTTCTGGATCTTCTGGGCCTACTTCACTTGGTGCCATTTCCGCCTCTTCCTCTGCGTCTTGCATGGGGGTGTTGTCGTCTCTGATTTCTTCTTCCATCGGAGTTGCACAGCTTCCATGTTCCTTCTGGTTGTTTGGTCGGTCGGTGGGCTCGTTTGGGGTTTGTTCTCGGACTTCCAGAGCTTTTGTCGTATCCTTCTTGGCTTCTTCCCCTTGATTGGTTTTATCCCTTCCTTCTGGGTTAATCCGAACCTCTGGATTATTTTCTACTTGGGCTTTGCTCTGCTTTTTGTTGTTTTTGCTTCTGGGTTTTGGTTTAACAAACCCTTCCTCATGCTGTCGTGGTTTGGGTTTTTTGGTTTCCTGTTTCTTATTAAGAGGGCATTCCTTGATCAAATGACCATGTTCATGGCATATTCTACATCGGAAGGGGATCTGTTCATAATCAATGTTTTGGATCCATTCCTCAGCCCTGAATTCAAGGCATATGGATTTTGGGAGAGCTCCCGACACATTCTCTATACATATTCTTGCATAAGATGTGTATCTCCCTTTCAGGGTGGCCTCTGCGGTCTTTATATATTTCCCCAGTTTATTCTCTATTGCTTCAAAGGTAGAGGGTAACTAGTAGTCTAAGGGTAGGGAGTAGAGTCTCAGCCAGACCGATACCTTTTTGAAGGTCTCTTTTTCTGGGGAGAAATTCTCCTTCCATGGCTGCATGTACAATCCTGTTAATGCATGGAAGTATGGCCCTCCTTCGATAACTCTATCTCTGTCCTCCAAGTTTATGAAGACTGCTGTGAAGAAACCTTTCGAGCCGAGATGGAACTCCACTTCCCCATTTGGCTTCCAGTGATATTTGATCCAGTTGCGCAATGCTCTTTCGGTGGGCCACAAGCCCATAAATTTGCAAACTAGCGCATGTGCCTTCATCTGATCCCTGTAGAGTTGCGTCTGCGGATCCTCCAATACCACCTTGGGTATCAGTGCTGATTTGGGTTTGCATGGGTTGCGCCCTTCTGCCTGGTGGGTCTTCGCTGTGTCTTGCTTCTCATTCTGAGCTTCTCTAGTTTCCTCTTCCATGCTTTCACTTTTTCCTTTGTCCCTTTCCTGACCCATTCCAGGGCCAGATCTCGAGGTGTCTGTCGTAGGTGCCTTGAAAAATACTCCCCTTGGCCCTTTCCCTCTATCTACCACTATCTGTTTGTAAGAGGTGGTGCCCTTACCCTCTCCTCTGGTGCTCATGCTTCCCTCTGCTATGACCACGACTGTCGAAAACCCTAGTTTGTGGTTGCTCCGAAAAATTCAATCCCCCTTTAGTTTATACATTGTCAAAATTAAGTTTCTTTTGATTTTGTTGATGGTTATGGACCCCTTGTGATTGGCTTTACTACATACCTAGAGGTCTTCATGTCCTAGGATTATTTTAGGTATTCTAAGCATCCAAGATCAACACTACAATTCATTGTATTATATATTATTGTTACATTTAAAATGTTATATATTATTGTTACATTTAAAATAGATTATTTTACAAATAAAAAGATTATCACAAGGATGTTTATCGCATGTTTCTGTCTTAATTTTAAATACCAAATCAAATTGAGACATTAAATTTGAATGGTACGATGGAATCGGCTCTCTGCACAAAGAAATAAATAAAAAACTTATTCTAAAACATATGATTATTATGACAAAAGTAAAGTTGGGCAACTTTTTTCTAACAAAGACGGTCTTTTGTTGTCGTGTTGTGCAGTGATACAATGAATCACTTGAACTTATCATTCTTAAGTTTTGAATGTTTATGATTTCAAATTTGTTGTATGAATTGGAGAAATTATAACTTATTATTCTTAAGTTTTGAAATCAAATTTTCAATCTTTATAATTTCAAATTTATTGGTTGAATTAGGGAATATATAGTTTATTATTCTGAAATTTTGAAAATCAAATTTCCAATGTGTATAGCTTATAATTCCAAATTTGTTGTATGAATTAAAATAACATATAACTTGTTATTCTAAGTTAATTATTTTGTTTTCTCCATTAACATAGTTTTAATATTTATATTATTTCAACATTAAAAATAAGATCTTATCAAATTTTATCCACGTGCCTATTTAAGCATATATTTTTACTTAATAAATCAATTACCTTTGAATTAATATACATAAATAACTTATAAGGTAATTGAATCAACATAACAACAAATTATAAAATTTAAATATTTCAAATTATTTCAAAAAATTAAACCTTTCAAATTATTTCACATTACTATATATTATAAGGTAGGGACTTGAAGCTTCGCTTTGTTTGTGAATTTACGAAAAAAGGTCCTCCAATTGAACACAAAATTGAAAGCGAGGTGTTTATATGCCCAAAAATATTTTATCCAATGACAAAAAAATCCTATATTAGTTGTTGATATAATTTTCAATATTAAACATGGGAAAGTTAAAGTTTTGGGCATATCGAGCTTTGTTATGATCATAGTAGAGGTTAGGTACCATTGGCATTCTAGTTAGGGAGAAGGATGACCCCTAACTCACCTTCATACAAGGGGCATAAAAGGGTTTATAATTGTGTCATTGAGCACAATAGGGATGAACTAAAAATCATCTCAAATTACTCAAAAGTTTTTTTTAAAAGAAAGTCAAAGTAATCCTATATCTAACAATCACCTTTATTAAAGTAAGCATTAATATTCGGTGTATAAAAGATTACACAAACATTTGGAATTTCTAAGAATGGTCCCTCTTCAAGAAAACACTCAAATGGTGGATTGTTGCAAAAATAGAGGGTGAAAGGGTTAGTATACTTAGCTATATTTTCACATGTGAGGATAGAAAACACATGTTTAAAGTGGGGTAGGTATTCATCAGTTCTCCTAGCCTTCATACAAGCTACTGGACTGAGCATTTTGACTCGAAGAAGGAAGATATCTGAAAAGCCCCAATATGGATTGGTGTATACTCTTTACCTCATAAGTTGTGGAATGAATAAATGTTATAAGATATAGGGAAAATTGTAGGTGTTTCCATCAATGAGATAATCAAGACTAGACATTACATAACAAGTTCTATGTGCTTTTGAAGATAAAAAAATCACTTCCATAGTCCATCATTCTAGAGTATCGGGATGTGGAGTGAATTCAAATTATATATATTATGAATAAATACCCTCCAGGTGTCAGATGTGGCATAAACATGGTCACCTAATAAGGGATTGCCTTGTGAGCAACAAAATCACCAATGAATCCAAGTTAATTCTAAAAGAATTTATTGAGGTCAAAGACAAAGTTAAAGGAACAAAAAAGGATGGTAGTGAAAATAGGACAAACAAGATTGGAAAGTAAAGAAATTTGAAATATTGGATGGAGGAAAAGAGGAAAGGGAAATGAGTGAGAAGGAAATATACACATCTAATACTATTTCAAGTTTAGGAATAAATAAGTAGGTTGAGAACCTAGACACTCACTCCCAAAAACCTCCAACATCAAATCATGATCCCAAGGTAATCAAATAGAGTAAGGGAAACCAAGTCACGATGATAAAAATAAGAATAAGACTAGGAAAAAAAAGATAAGAAAGCCCCAAAAAATTATAAAAAGAAAAATGTTAATGGAGAAACCTAACATTTGTTTGTTGCAAGATACACAATGTACCTTAGTGGACATATAAAATTGCTCAGGAGATGTGGGGGGTTCTACACATATTGTAAACAAATTCAAGGGCTTTTCAGGAAGTGTAACCATTCCATGGAACCCTAAGAAAGTGTGTATGGCAACTCTTGAGGGAGGCTAGTGGTGGATATCAAGAACTTTATCTTCCTTCTTAATGGAGGTGAAACTTAATATTACCAACTTAAATGCTCCTACAAAGCAAAGGCAAAGTTGGAACTATGGAAGAAACTGAGATCATATAAGAATGGATTTAACAAAGACCCTTAGATTCTTGGTAGTGACTTTTACTCAACAACCAACCCATAAGAGAAAAAAGGGGGACTTATAAGGTTTATGAGGTGGGAATTCAAACCTAAAATATGATCGTTGAACTAAACCTAGTAGATATATCCTCAAATAATGTTGTTTTGTGTGGAACAATTGAAGAGGAGGGATGAATCTGATTTTTGATTGACTATATTAGCGCTTAGTAACTAAAAATTGTATGCATAAAACAACTCCATGCAATATTTCATCCTTAAAGGCGTAGGGTAGATCAAGGCCTATGTGACTAAATCTACAATCCAACATTAACCATCAGATATCCATTCCAAGTTCAAACATATGTGGTTTACTCATTCAAAGTTCAAAAAAACAATGGTGGTTGTCAACAAGATTGAGGTAGGGATCAAGGATGTATGTGTTGCAAATAAAACTTAATGAAACAAAACTCAAACTAAAATACTATAACAATGTAATATTTGTGAACAGATTCACCCAAAAAAACATAGTTAGAAGAAGAGATGAATTAGATCTATGAAATGATGTTAGAAGAGGGTGTTACACCAAAACTAGCTAGAATAAAGGAATCAATCCTCAAAGCATTAGAGAATATGGAAATAAGAGAGAATATTTATTGGACATAAAAATCTCAAATTCGATGATTGAAGGAAGGAGATATTAACACCAAATTTTAAATCAAATCACAACGAACCACGAGAATTGTTGATGATTACAACTGCATGAGACATCCTCCAGGACACGGACTGAGTGAGTCAGCCTGTGAGAGAGCCCATGAGTTGGGTGTGCCCATGATATGGGTGTGTCGTTCCTCTATGAGACTGAGATGGAATGTTGTGTTCCCTTGTGTGGGGAAGATGCCCATGAGATGGGTGTGTCATTTGATATGAAACGATGTGTACCCCTATGAGGGGTGAAGGTGCCCATGTGATGGGTGTATTTTTCTCCTCTGTGTAGAGAGTTGAGATGATGTGGTACTCCATATGATTCTTTTGTGAGACTCAGTGAGATAGAGATCTGTTGAGTAGGACGTCCCTGTGGCTGAGCACAGGTGGACGTGACCCTAGTGGTTGAGCACTAGTGAGTGTGTGTCCAGATGATTCTCCTGTGAGACTCACTGAGATAGAGATCTGTTGAGTTGGACGTCCCTGTGGCTGATCACAGGTGGAAGTGCCCCCAGTGGTTGAGCACAAGTGGGTGTGTGAGATCCCTTACTATATTGTCTAAGAGTTAGATTTACTTGTAACCCTAATTATGATGTAAAGCGTACAGGTCGACCCCACCATAAAGTGAATGTAAAAGATAATTAATATTGTAATTATTAATTATATTATGAGTTATTGAGGTCGGCCATGTTGTGCTAATATACACCACTTTTGATGTGTCCAGTCTAGTATAAATAAAGGTGTTTTCCCCATTGAGGAAACACAACACACATGTGATTTTGGAAATTTCAGCAAGTACACATTCTAAGGCTGAAGTGCGCACCTCTCTTGGGCGCTAACCTTCTTGGATTTTGAGAGCACCCTTTTGTGTGCTAGGTGTGGGAGGTCTTTCTCTTGAGAATATAGCAAAGGATTGTTGGGTTTTCTTCCCTTGTTGAGAAAGGTTTCCCAAGATATTTCTTGTGTTCTTGTGCATGGTATTTCTTCTTGTGATCTTGGTTATTGCAACAATTGTTAATGGTGTAGTTGCATTTGTCTATGATTCAAGTAAATGTTAAAATTGAAATAAACTCATGCTTGAGCCTAACATAGTGAAAATTCAACATGGTATCAGAGCGTAGGTCTTGAAGAACCCATTATACAAGCATCTACCAGTCATCCTCTCACTTTTTCATAACTGTACGACCCTCCTAGGGTTTCCAGAAAATCTGTGCGACCCTCTTCTTTTGGGTGTTTCAAAACTTCACACTTGGACATTGGGGCTGAAAATTGGACAGGAGTGCACAACCTCCTTCGACGCACCTCCAACAAGCTTCAGATTGGAATTCCAATATTTTTTTATTTTTGGCCCTAGGGTTTCACAATTTTCTGCAGAAATTTCAGACTTAGGGTTTCTGCATCTCATTGAAGGAGCTCCTCAGCTCACCAGTGTTCTTCTGACTTTCAAGGCTTATTGTTGGCAGTCATAAGCCCAACAAAACCTAAGTTTTCTAGCCTAGTCAAACCATTAGGTTTTCTAGCCCAGTTGGCAAGGGTTTGTGAAGAATTTGAAAATATGAAGAACATAACCTTGGTGGAAGATAGGCTTGATGGATCAAGAAACTTCATCCCCTAGAAGTCAAGGCTTCGGATCACTCTTGAAGAGGAAGATCTATTGTGGACAATACAAAAGGATTTACCAGAGACAACTACCGATGAAGAGAAGGAAGAAAGGAAGGAAGAAGACGTCAAGGCAAGGAAGATAATGATCTACTTAATAAGAGATCATCTCCTGCCTTGTATTGCCAACCTAAAGACAACTTATGAAATGTATGAAGCATTGAAGAATATGTTAGAGAGTGACAACACCCTCAGAGCTCTTACTTTGAAGGAACATCTTCAAAATGTCAAGATGACAAAAGGTGACACCGTTGTTGCCTTCTTTATGAAGATGTCAGAGATCAGAGATCAGCTAGGTGCCATTGGAGAAATCACATCTGACAAAGAACTTGTTTTGACCACTCTTAATAATCTTCCAAAACATTGGGAACCATTTCTTCAAACTATCAGTGAAAGAGAAAAACTACCTACTTTTGATCATCTGTGGACAGACTGTACCCAAGAAGAAATCAAACTTAGAGATAGAGGAGTGGAAGACTCCCCACCTTATGACAATCATACTCTTGCACTTCATACAAATAAATGAGGAAGATTTAAAAGAAACTTCAAGAAAACATTCAAAGATGAGAAGACTTCATCAGCTTCAGGTCATGATCAGAGAAGAGACATGTCAAAGATACAATGCTTCAAATGTGACAAGTATGGACACTTTGTGAGAAATTGTCCCACCATAAAGAAAGGAAGACAATATGCTTCAACCACTGACATTGATCCAGACCCACCTCAAAAGGACGAAGACATGAGAAATGAGGATTACATCCTCTAAACCAAATGCAAGATTGAGCATGACTGTAGACTAAGGTAAGTTGTTCCTTATTTGATTTAATCATTAACTTGTAGTTGATTGCATTTTTGATAGTGAAGGGTATTATCCCTCATGACTTGGACCATTATCCCTGGTATGAGAGTCTAACCTTTCTTGATTGATTATTATTCTGGTACATGAGGCAATTTTGGTTGTTATCCCTATGGGAGGCCATCTTGGTTATTATCCTAGTGTAGAGATCATCAAAATATTGTAGAGTCAGTAGAGCACCTGAGAAGACATGAGATATCTCCAGGTTAGCAAATAGGAAAAGGAAGATATCTATGCTTTAGACTTCAGAGGGAGTCAAACTATTTGAGAAGAAGGAAGAGACAATACCTTCTCCCCTTCAGCAGTTCAGAGGGAGACAATTATTGATCCAGTTGCTCCAATTGATATTCCCAGAGACATTGCAATAGGCCATAAAAGGCTTGTCTAGGCTCGAAAAACTTTGCAAGGGGCAGAGGGACATGCAACTCCTCAAGGCACATTCCAAGAGAGCAAGAGACCAAAAAGAATTTCGATCTACTTTTCATCCATGAGTCACATCATTGATTATGAGCCTTCTTGTCATGGAGAAGTGACAGGTGAGAAGGTATGGCAAGATGCCATGACAAAAGAATATCAATCCATCTTAAAGAATGATGTGTGGGATATTGTTCTAAGACCAGAAAAGAAGTCTGTAGTGACTTCCAAGTGGATATATAAGATCAAGCATGCAACTGATGGAAGTGTCTAGAAATACAAAGTGATATTTGTAGCCAGAGGACTCTCAAAAGTAGAGAGAGTTGACTATGATGAGACATTTAGCTCCAGTAGCCCTATACACTTCCATCCGTACTATCATTGCACTAGCTACATCCATGAGTTGGAAACTACATTAGATGGATGTAAAGACAACCTTTCTCAATGGTGAAATTGATGAATAAGTTTATATCGAGCAGCGAGAAATCTCATATGTGCAAGTTGAAGAAAGCCCTGTATGGACTAAAGAAAACACCTCGTGCTTGGTATGAGAAAATGGATGGATTCTTGATGAGTTTGGACTTCTGCAAGAGTGTTGTTGATCCAAACCTTTATTATCATATTGTTGGTAATGAGTGCCTAATCTTGGTCCTGTATGTGGATGACTTATTTATCACCGGTTCATAAAGACTTATTCCTGAATGTAAGCAAGCATTGACTTCTGAATTCGAGATGAAGGATCTAGGTATGATGCACTACTTCTTGGGACTAGAAGTATGATAGAGGACTAGTGAGATTTTCCCGAGTCAAGGAAAATATACAGTAGAGATATTGAAGAAGTTCGGTATGACAGAGTGCAAATCCATGCCTACACTGATGGTGATGGATTTGAAGAAAATGAACGATGCTTCTACTGATTCAGGCAAGATTGATCCACATTTGTATCGACAAATGATTGGATCATTGATGTATCTGGATAACACTAGACATGATATATGCTATGCAGTGAATGTACTTAGTCAGTTCATGAGTCAGCCGAGACAGACTCACTGATAGCAGCGAAGCATGTATTGAGATATCTACGAGGCACAGTTGGATATGGCCTAAGATATGCCTCCAGTGTAGACTTGAGTTTGCAGGGATATATCGATGCAGATTAGGCAAGGAGCATAGTGGACCGTAAGAGCACATCCGGTTGTTGTTTTACCTCGGGGTCTGCCATGGTTTCCTGGTGCAGCAGGAAATAGAGCTTTGTGGCCTTGAGTACCACAGAAGCAAAGTATATAGCATTAAGTGTGGTACCCCGTGAAGCAATGTGGCTTCAAAAAATTCTGAAAGATTTATTTGATCATGAGATGGATCATACCATTATTCATTGTGATAACAGGAGTTGTGTGAAGCTCTCTGAGAACCCTGTGTTTCACGATAGATCGAAATACATTGAGATAAAATATCATTATATCATAGACATGGTGCAGAGGAAAGCAATACACGTGTAGTACCTTCCTACACATGAGCATATTGTAGATATCTTCACCAAACCACTTGCCAAGACGAAGTTTGTGTATTTCTGTGAGAGACTTGGCCTGGTGGAGAATGCCTCCCTAGCTGAGAGGGAGTGTTGATGATTACAGTTGTGTGAGACATCCTCCAGGACATAGACTGAGTGAGTTGGCTTGTGAGAGAGCCTATGAGTTGGGTGTTCCCATGAGATGGGTGTGTCGTTCCTCTCTGAGACTGAGATGGAACGTTGTGTGCCCCTATGTGGGGAGGATGCCCATGAGATGGGTGTGTCATTTGAGATGAAACGATGAGTACCCCTGTGAGGGGTGAAGGTGCCCATGTGATGGGTGTATTATTCTCCTCTGTGTAGAGAGTTGAGGTGATGTGGTACTCCAGATGATTCTCCTGTGAGACTCAATGAGATAGAGATCTATTGAGTAGGATGTCCCCGTGGCTGAGCACAGGTGGACGTGACCCTAGTGGTTGAGCACTAGTGCGTGCGTGTCCAGATGATTCTCTTGTGAGACTCAGTGAGATAGAGGTATGTTGAGTTGGACGTCCCTGTGGCTGAGCACAGGTCGAGGTTCCCCTAGTGGCCGAGCACTAGTGGGTGTGTGGGATCCCTTGCTATATTGTCTAAGAGTTAGATTTACCTGTAACCCTAATTGTGATGTAAAGGGTACAGGTCGACCCCACCATAAAGTGAAAGATAATTAATGTAAAAGATAATTAATATTGTAATTATTAATTATATTCTGAGTTATTGAGGTTGGCCCTGTTGTGCCAATAGACACCACTTTTGATGTGTCCAGTCTAGTATAAATAAAGGTGATTTCCCCATTGAGGAAACACAACAAACATGTGATTTTGGAAATTTCAACAAGTACACATTCTAGGGCTGAAGTGCGCACCTCTCTTGGGCGCTAGCCTTCTTGGATTTTGAAAGCACCCTTTTGTGTGCTAGGTCTATGGTGTGGGAGGTCTTTCTCTTGAGAATATGGCAAAGGATTGTTGGGTTTTATTCCCTTGTTGAGAATGGTTTCCCAAGATATTTCTTGTGTTCTTGTGCATGGTATTTCTTCTTGTGATCTTGGTTATTGCAACAATTATTAATGGTGTAGCTACATTTGTCTATGGTTCAAGTAAATGCTAAAATTGAAATAAACCTCATACTTGAGCCTAGGATAGTGAAAATTCAACAGGAATGCCAATAAAACATGGATTACAAGCCTAATTAGTAGAATATCTATATACAATATTAGACTTAGAAGAGAGTTAGAAATGCACTTTGACAATATCTTCATAGAACTTGAGTTCTAAATGAAGTTGTCATCATTGAAATATGATCCTAAATTTACAAATTGATAGGTAAGAAGCATCTCAAGAAGCTACAAGGAAGTGTATAGGGAGGAAGCCTAAAAAGTTGGCTTTGATCTAGTAGGAGGCAAACCCTTGGGCCCATGTGGCTTCACTACAAATTGCTTCCAATAGTGTTGGAACACTGCAAGGTATGATGTTTGGTAGGGACAAAAGAGTCCAAAGAAATAAGGAACATTCTAAAAGCATAAAATGTCGCTTTTCATAACCTTAGGTTCAAAAGAAGTTTGAATAGTTTGAATAGATAAATGTTCCTCAATATCTCTATGCAACACCATTTACAAGGTCATTACGAATATGATGGTAAATAGATTAAAGTGAATTTTAGAGAGTGTGATATCAAAGGAACAAGGAGGTTTTGTGGCTAGAATGCATATCCTATACAACATAATAATGGCCTAGGAGATCATTCATTGCTCAGAGACATCAAGGAAAAGTGGAATGATTATCAAGTTGTACATGTCAAAAGCCCAAGACATATTGAATTGGCATTACTCTCATGAATGTTAAGAACCTTTGGTCTTAAGGATTGTTGGATCAATTGGGTCAACAACCATGTCTCATTGACCTTCTTCTCAATTTAGATTAATGGAGCCCTAACACTCCCCTTTAGTGCAATTTAAAGAATATGATAAGGGTGATCCAGATTATTTTGAAAATGAAATGAAAGACAACATTAACATAGAAAAGAGACATGGGGATAGGGGGAGGGTATTGTCAATTTGGAGGGTTTTGGTTGTGGATCCGAGCCTTGTGAGGAGATTCTTACCACTAACTCTCCAGAGAGAACGATGTTGTTGAGGAAGGCTAAATATACAATCCAATACCAAGAAAAGAGGCTTTAGGTGATGTTGTTGGGGGTGTTCAGGGTGGTTTGGGGAAGATTGAACCAAAAGGTCATAAAAGTTTGGGTAGAGGTAGAAAGTCTATTTTTTGCATTGATTGGGAAAAGACTCATTTTGAAGAAATGTTGAGAAAACAACACTCTATTATGAGGTTTCTTAGAGTTAACAATGCCCCTATAGTGGGTGAAACATGATTTATCTTTCAACTCAATTGTAGAGGACTAAACAACCTTGTTAAAAAACTTACCTTAGAAAAGGTTATTGAATCCTACAAAATTGATATTTTGTTGCTTCAAAATCTATGGATGTTGGTGGGTATTTTGTGGCTGAATTAAGTGTAGTGTTCCCAAGGCCGAGCCCCGTTTCAAACCATGTTCTAAAAGAAATTGTAATTATGTTTTATAGGCTGGTGAGCCAAGTTTTTATAAGCTGGTGGCTTATGTGTTTGTTAGGCTAGGGAGCCCAAGGGTTGGAGGCCAAGGGCCTGATTTTGTACTTGTATGTATGTAGAACATTTAATAAAATTGTAAACACCACCAGGTGCAGACCGACCACGATGAATGAGTGAAGGGGGACTGATCTTCCACAGAGAAGGCAAGGAATTAGGGTCTGGAAGGTGGGAAAGGGGCTAAGTGTTGAGCCTAGGGGGCTTAAGCCTGGAAATAATATTTTAATATTATTCCAAAAAGACATGTGCATTTTATGTTTTATCCTAAGTTTCTGGCAAGGGGAGGACGTACAAGGGTGATGCGTGCTGGTGGAACGCATGCAGTTCCATGGGTGACAAGTGTCAACCCTGGTGCATGCGAATAAAATAACCAGGGTGAGCCATGAGAAGGGTTCCTCCTTCATTCTACCCGATTGCCTGAACGTGTACGGAGCCATGGATAGTACGACCGACCCGACACCTGTAAAGAAATCCTCGTGTGTTCCTGAGAGTTGAAAATTCTGTGTTGACTTTCATAGTCCGTGTGCATCCTTTGTTCAACTGATCGAACCTGTGAGTGGAGGCTCTGTCCCGAAGCCGTGACCCTGAACCATTCCGCCATTGTTGAACCAGTTGGAAAGCCTATGTTTGGTTCTGTAAATTTGTGTACACCTCTATTCTGTGAGTCGAGAAGCCTGTGTTTGTTTATGAAAAGCCGATTTCACATCCATTATGAGCCGTGGAGTCTGTGTCGACCCCTGCGGGAATTACTCATCATGCATTTCCATGAACCATCATCGTGAGGCCTCGAGCCATTGCTTAGCCTGTGTTTGTATTCTCGGTTGGCTATGGTGACCACGTAGAGCTGGACTGCGCGTGGTTTGATGGCCAGCGCGAGTTGTGATTGAGCCTGTTTGTGATCTCTCTAGGTGAGGGAGGTGGTTGTTGTTGGAAGAGGTTTCTTCCAGAGAGTGTCCAGCACCAGCTTCGGGCTCTGAGACTTCCTGATCCAACCTGTTGCTGAGACCCAGAGAGGGAGGTTAGCATCGATGGACTGTGCTTGTGAAGGTGTATACTCTCGGGCGGAACAAGCATGTGGGGAATGAGAGTCTGGTAGTAGTGGGCGTAAGATGGCATCTTGGGAAGAATCCTTCCAGATTTTCTGTGTTGTTTTCCCTGTAACCTCAACCTAGCCTAGGATTCCTTGCCTTGGGGTGGAGCTTAGTCCCAGCTCGAGGGTGACCCACTGCTGAGCTGATGAGCAGTGCGGTCTAAGGCTGGGAGGTTCGTGGAAGGCCTGCACTTGGTTGGTGGATTCTACCACTGTTAAAAGATAACTACCCATTTATGCTTAATCATGTTTTGCATGACTGTGTTTCTTATGTTATCATGATTTCTGCTGTGTATATGAATTAATATGAAACGCTATTAATTGTTAATTATAGCAGTAAATAATATGTTTTACTCTGAGCTTAAATGTGTTTATTTGTTTAATTGCATGTGGATTATATAATATCTGTATGAGTTATGTACAAAGTGGTGTTATAGATTTCTTTTAAGAGTGTTTAAGCCTTGGTAGCTAGAAAAGGTGCGCTACATTAGGTAAGATGTCTAGTGGATGGGAATTCGCCTATGTTGATACACGGGGTCACTCAGGTGAGTTGTTTGCTAGATGGAGGTCTAGAGTTTTAGCATGTTTTAATTGATGGTCGTTTGAGTTAGGTATGGAAGCAACTTTATACTCCCAAGAGTTAGATAGAGAATTCATAGTCCTAAACATATATGGACCTTTTTTTTCCAGGTTTCACTACCTGGGGGAAACCCCCGAGTAATTCCCCTCATTTTGAGGATGGTAGCCAGGGAAACCCTAGAATATTTGAGGCACAAGTTTGATCAACAATAGGGCTCGAACCCATTACAACGATATACTCATTATGAGCTCAACATGTCACTTGCAGGAATTGAACCTGGCTGGGGAGGATAAAAACATTCCTCATAACCACCCAAGCTAAACCCAATTGACAAACATAAATGGACCTTATTCTCATAAGGTTTCTTATTGGGAAAGGATATTTAGGATGGACTCTATCAAAAGGAGAATCTCATCTTAGGGAGATATTGTTGTAGGAAAACCTCCCCGTGGAAAGGTAGATCTCCTCTTGAGAGATAGACCCTTAACTCTAAGACATAAGATGCTTAACATGGACACTGACTTCCTTTTAGATCTAATCAAGCTGATGAACGAAAGAGAAGGAAGAAGACATGTACCTTATGAACGTCGTTTGTCCCTGCAAGGTCCAGGATGAGCTTCGATCTTGAGCTCCTTGGTAAGTCCTACAAGACAAACAACAACACAAAAGACTTCCTACTCTATTGAGATTAGCTCAAACATAGATCCATCTACTGTAGACAAACTTATATGGAACAAGTACAAGTTATAAAGAAACAGGCCAAGCATTGATTGCATTAATGAGAACAAAATGTTACTTACAGCCATAGATGTGAGTGCATCAGGTTCATCAAGTTCTCCTTGTCCAAACCCTTGCTTAAACAGTCCACACACAGAATGCTGATGTTCCAAATGACATCTTCCTCATGAGATCACAAGTTATATGCTTCACAATACTTTCCCCTCACTTCTCATGAGATCATAAGTTTGGTATCTCTAAACTCCTCTATCCTCCTCTCCTCCATGGAAATCCCTCATTATATAGGATTTGGAGGCTTAACCACCATGGAGAGGATCTCTCATTAGATAGACTAAGAAAGGGATCTCTAAGATATTTAGGGAGAAAACACTCTTAAGGATTTTGGGGAGGAAATATCTCTCAAGGATTTTAAGGAGGAAATATTTCAACCATCCATGAGATCCTCCACCTTCCCTAAAAAATAGGAAACCAAATGTGAGGTGGATTCTCACACTTAATTACTTTATTTTCCATGAATATTAATAATAATTCATGTGAACTTTTTCCATGAATATTAATAATAATTCATGTGCACTTGATTCTCACACTTAATCAATTTCTTTTCCATGAATATTAATAATAATTCTCGTGTACTTGGTATTTTGGCCTCCAGGTAATATATCCCTTCTCCACATTGACTAGGGATCGTGACACAGGTTATTTCATGGTGTCAAGGTGTATGAAATGCTTATATGACACTTTACGACACTAAGGGCGAGGTACCTAGGTGTGCAAATTTCATGTGTATCAGAATGCCCCCTAAAGTGTGAGGTCAGAAGAGAGAATGATGGCCGAAACACTTTACAAATCTTTAAAGTAAGGGTGTGGACTCGGAGAACCTGGTAGAAGCTGCAAACAACCATCAAACAAATGTTATGACATGTTTCAAACCCAAGGTAGGCATACCTATGCTTGAGTGATAGAGACTTTCAAGGTATGGCCGCGATAAATACACTGCGGATCCATAATTATATTGACAAAGAGATATAGCCACCGAAGATACAATGTGGATCTATACTTCCATGACTTGAAATGATCGTAGCCACGAATAATACACAGTGGATCTATGATATGACAAGACATAGCC
The DNA here is from genome assembly GCA_009831015.1 of Picea engelmannii. Lineage (NCBI taxonomy): Eukaryota > Viridiplantae > Streptophyta > Pinopsida > Pinales > Pinaceae > Picea > Picea engelmannii. Next base: position 145,643 of record ML819745.1, on the reverse strand, counting down.
ATGACCAATACAAAGTGGATCTATGTGACAGTATATGTGTCAATGTTCAAGAGAATCTCCGTCGCAACCTGGGCAAAGTACATATCAGAGTGATCACTCAACCCATGGTCTTCTTACCGATCCCAATGTAGTACGAATCTAACCATGTGAATAGATGTCCTGATGTCGAACATGGCAGAAACCACTTGATTACTGGTCAATGATGTAAACCGTTAACAAGCGCGATGGAGGTCACCATTGATGTCAATGATTCCCAAGGTACTCTAGTACATTCCAATGAATGTGAATGAATGAGCTGAAGTTGAACATCTGTGGAATCATCTGATCAGAGGTCAATGATGTAAACCCACTATCGGATTGGAGGAGGCCTGCCATTGAGGCATGCAAGTCCCAAGGTACTAACTGGTTTCTATGTCTAGTTCCTGAATAATGTGTTGAAGTCGACAGGAATAGACTCGTCAAAGGAGGGCCTTGATGTATCCCCCATCAATGACACGAAACAGACACAGAGATGTAATTGGTAGATCAAATGAACATGGACTGACACAAGTATTGAGACAAGATATTTGTGATGGCTGACTCTCGAGGCAGATAGTTCCCTTAAACACTGAGGCACAACAACAGAAACATGACATGGACCAAAACACGATGATGCAGTGGATACTGTGACTTTCGTCGGGTGACCCAAAGGAGTAAAAAACTCAGAGGAATGGTTCAATGCAGAGGTTCAACGGATTAATATGTGTGCAAAGACTAAGTGTCGTGTTCAAGGGCAACTCTAAGAGTTACTGATAATGTTCTAAAAAATTGCTTGTCTTGCTTCCTTCAATTTTTTCCCCCATCCAGATAGACGAGTACCTCTTTTTTTAATTTAATGAGCTCGAGGAGGGTAACACATGCTCGATATAACTCACCTTCGATAAGTTCCTCTTCCTTTTTTTAACAAACTGGAAGAAGTAAGGGTTCGGTCCCATATGGGCCCTTCAATGTATGATTGTTTAATGAGTCCAGAGAAGGCAAACTTGGTGGTTTTTCATATTTAGAGAGTCTGAAAAAGAACTTAAAGATGACTCCATTGTTGTCCTTTTTCGTAATGTTAGTCTCGCGAGGCCGAAAAAGAGATAAATTATCACTCGAAAGATGCCCTTTCAAACCTTTTAACGAGTGGGAAAGGAAGCAAGATCACTCAGCAATCTTTTCATGTTTAGAGAGTCTGAAAAGAGCTTAAAGACGACTCCAGGGGGTTCCTTTTTCGTGTATCCATACAGGTTCGAAAAAGAGATAAAATTTTACCTGGATGCATTCTCATGTATTTACGAGCACGAGAAAGAACAAAGACTAAGCCCGATATGCCCCCAGCTTGAAAGCTAGTGGCTTAACTCCAAAATGATCATCAAAGGCTGGAGACATGCCCTCCAAGCTTCAATTCATTCACCGACTTTGAGGTTGTCACCAATTTATCTACTAGACGAGAAAAAGGAGAAGGGTGGATGAAAAGAAGGTTCAAGAGAGGTGACTATTTCATTTTTTAATGAGCTTGACACATAAAAAGAACTGTGCTCAGGGTTCCGGGTTCGATCCCCATATTGTTGTTTCATTTTTTAACGAGCTTGCTACAGAGAGGAAAACCATGCTCGTGGCCTCTGTTTCATTTTTTAACGAGCTTGCCACAGAGAAGAGAAACTATGCTCATGGACTCTGCTTGATCATGGCTTCCAAGAGAATAACGCTCTGGAAGGATACCATGTCAAGGGACAAAACTCGGTCATGGCTTCCAAGAGTTCTGCATTGGATGGAAGATAATCACTCTGGAAGGAACACATGTCGAGGGCCGCAACAGGGGTAAGGAGATCAGGCTCCAATAGCCCTACCAAAGAAATCACCATGTCAACTACTGGATCTGAATCATCGAAAGTTGAAGGCATGGGAGACGATAGAGAATCGACATCAGGAGGGGAGATAGACTGTATATTTGCCCGAATTTCTTCACGAGGGTGAAGAAAAGAGGATCGATGATGGTTATCATCCTAAGGTAGCTCGTCAATGCTCAACATTTCCATGATAGATTCATCCAAGGGAAAAATTGGGGAAATGTAATTGATCGTAGACGTCAAGGAACTCAACCACGATTGCATCGAGGAACCGTCAGGTGCCAATAGATGTTGGTCGTCCAATGAGGGAGAAGCAGATTGGATAGAAACGTATGATGTTTCGGCTGGACTAAGTGGCACGATGCCACCTAGTGCATCGAATTCCAACGGACTAGGTACAATCCAAGGGTCAGATGATTCAAAAGATTGATAAGCCGCGGTCGAAATCATATCGATGGTGGAAATATGATGCGTAGTCGGTGGAAGTGGTGTAGGGAAGGTACCCATGAGGCTAGAATATTTCAGTAAGACAACACCAACACTTTCATACGTGATCTTGTGGTCTCCCAAGAAAGGAATATTGTTGGTAGCGGGAGCGTGAGCATCGATCATGCAAAATTCCAACTGATCAACAGTGACAATTTTGCCCTGATGAGGAAATTGTACATATCGAAAGACCGACGAAGCAACAACAGTCATAGCATAAAACCAACTTCTTCCAAGTAGCAAGTTGTAATCGAGGGGAGCATCGACCACCTCGACATCAACAGTAACAGTTTTACCACCTAATTGGATGGGCAGGGACTGTAAAAACCCATGGGGATGAAAACCTCGCCCATTGAAGGAGCGTAACATCATTGGGGATTTGGTGAGTGCAGGTGATTTTAAACCTTTCCAACATTCTAAAGACATGACACAAGTTGAGGCTCCCTCATCCAGAATAGTTTGGTGGATTTGTTGATTGTGAACAACAACATCAACTTGAAAAGAAAGTTGGTGGGGAAGTCGAGACGAATAATTTTCTAGGTTAAACATGATATGGTTGGACAACTCAAGATCAACAGCGCCAATAGCATCCAAGAGAATTCTACATTGACTGGGGCAGTGCTATAGAACTTCTAACGCAGACATAACACACGGTGCTTGAGACAAATCTCGAATAATGTTGTAGTTCTGGGAGACACGTGAACTAGGATTAAAAGTAGCTTTGAAAATAATGCTCTTAGGAGGGAGTAAGATAGAGTCGAACATGGGTTTCTCAACCTGAAGTGGTCCAGACGGAGGATTAACCGATGGAAGACTAACAGAGGACGGTGATGGATCCGGTAAAGTACCAGTACCGTTAGTGTCTTTTCCTTTGTTAGGGTTACCTGGTGTGTCATATGTCTTAGAGCGAGTGGTCAAATTAATCCCATTAAACATATAAATATGTGCACTTGACGAGGCCTCATCATGAGGATGGCTAGAACTGCCCCTAGGAGAGGGGGTTTGACCAACCGTGGATTGTTGTTGTGGAAAAGGCTGAGTAAGCACGACGGGTTGTGAATTTCCTTGGAAAATTTTGGCCACTTCATTGCGATGTGGACAATCTCGAGTGTAGTGATCGTCACCACAAATGATACACGGGAATTTCAGTTTCCGTTGTGGTTGCTTTTCGGTAGCAGGTGTGTGAGATTGATTTTTTGGTTGTTCATTGTTATTGTTATTTTTTGATTTATTCCTTGTCTTCTTCTTTCCTCTAGATTGTTGTGAAGGGGTAGATTGAACTACATTCACCTCAGAGATCTGATTTTGGGGGGAGGTAGAGGAGGGTGTGGTCAATTGGGAAGTAGATTGAGTTTTGACGGAACCAATAACACCATCCACATGAGATGAGGATGATGGCTTAGATGGGTCGGTATTATCTAGAGTAGCATTCAGAAGCAAATCATACAAAGTACCAGATTGTGAATAAACCAAATCTAAGTACTGAGCTTGAGCAATGGCTTCTTCCTCAATGACCGTGCCACCCATAGCGACATCGCAAGCGATCAGGGGTAAAAGGGATTTAGTAAACCATTCCGTCAATAATATGTCAGGAATGATTACCTTGATCATCCTTCGTCGTCGTCTCCACTCATGAATATGGTCAAAGATATGCACGCAGTCAGTTTGACAAAGGGAGGTCAAGAGTTCAGTACCTGTCTCGTAGTGAATAGGTAGTTGAAAGTGCACGAGGAAAGACATGGCAAGGGAATTGAAATTATGAAAAGAAGCACATGGTAGTTCAATATACCACTTTGCTGCCGAGCCTGTAAGTGTTCGCTGGAAAAGATGCAAATGTACAGAATCATCCATGAGGGAGTTTGATGAACACCACAAATGGAAAGTCATCACATGGTTGTTTGGATCTTCGCAAGATTTTTCGTCAAATTTCAGAATATCAGAAGGAAGTTTAGCTGGAATGACTGGCCAAACCGGTGAATGAAAAATAGGATCATTAGTTAACCGAGACAAGTCTGGGAGATCTAGAGTTGCAAGGAAAGGTAGCTGTCGGTTAATTTGCGGATGATACTGGTGCGGCATAGGAACACCAGTAGGACCATAAACTAGGTTAGGTGGATAGTTGTAACTAGTAGGCCCTCCTACATATGGCTGTTGCTGGCCAGGATAAGCAGGATTCGATGATGGATGAGAAACATTTGCATAACCCGGTGGGTTTTGAGCATTATAGGCCGGGTGATTTGCTTGTCCATAAGGAGGATAAACATTTTTCCCTTGAGGATGGTAAGGAGTAGATCCCGGAGCTGGATACACTTTAGACCCATGAGGAGGATAAGGATGTGGTCTCGGAGAACTCCAGGTGGTGTTTGGGATGCCACCCGGATAAGGTTGTTTGTAAGATGCTCTGGAAGGAATAGGATGTGATACTCCTCCTAGTGGGTTATGATAGGAGTGCCCCCCAATGTGGGGTTGAATAAAAGTGCCTCTTGAAGATACTCCCCAGGATTGTGAAGAGTTTCCAGCAAACGATGGTTTCCCCTCTGCCAGCGGTGGATTAACGACCAGGGTATGACTGGCAAACGAAGGTTGCCCTCTAGGAGGAGCATGAAAAGGGGGATGTCCCCTGGGAGGGGTAGGCCCGCCATAGAATGGTAGTCCTCTAGGAGGGAAATGTTTGTTAGATGGTGGTTTCCCTCCAGCTGGTTGTGGTTGGATGGCAGAGGTTTGCATTCTTAGATGAAAAGATGTCCCAGCAGGATTGTGTGGAACATGTGGAGTTGTAGAGTAAAAGCTTGTAAAAACAGGGGTAGGGATTGAAGTGCCTTGGAGATGAGTAGAGGTGATGAGTCCAACATTAGGATGGACTGGTGCTGATGTAACAGTAGGGTTAATGACTTGATTGACTGGGTGATTCATGGTTTGACTGGATGGTCCTGTTTCACTAGGAGGGTCATGAGGATGAAAGGGTTGTCGAAAGGATTTGAAATGCTCATAGAGATCGTGTCCCGATGAAGTCCTCCATACAGAATGAGCAGGTGTGGGATTTGTATCTACTGTGGTGCTAGGACGAACATGAGTCCTATACTCATCACCAAAGGTTGGTTCTATGGATCCCATATATGTTTCAGTAAAATTTATCTTCGGTAATCGTGGTACCTCTTTGTCTATTACGTTCCCGAGGGAGTCTAAATGAAACAAAATTGGTTCGAGAGGGGTTACCAACACAGATGATGTAGAGTGAGGAGTGGGATTTTCAACCGTAACCAAAGCGCCTTCTGAGTTATCTAATGGAGGAGTAATAACACTTCCAGCGTCAGATTGATTTTCTACCTTTCCATGGTAGTTGTCTTTAGGAGGGTTAGGAGGTAAGGGTTGATAGCCTTCCGGAGGAATCCCTTGCATCCTACGTAATCGATGAAGACCTTTATCATCTACAGGCTCAATTTTGGGGAATAACAGAACACACTGAAAATCTAGGGCCAACTAACAAAAAGAAACAACATATGCTAATAAAATCTAGGAATCAACCAAGCAAACAAAACTTCTCTCGATGATCATACTAGTTGGTGATGAAATCCAACGTCACGTGATCAAGTCAAGAAGGGGCTAGGATATGGTGGAATAGTTACAATGGTGGCCTTCTTAACGAACTTTCACCTTGGTGCAAGCTTCCATGCAGTAATTGTGGATTTACCCTCCAAGGAGCCCGAGTGAGTTTGACCAATGTCTGTTCCAGGTACAGTGAGACTTCCCTTCACCGTCACCTTGTGTAAGTACCTAAATATTATGGCAACTAAAGACACCAATTCACAGTTAGTCCCTGGGCGGTTACAGTTGACAGTCTAGTTCGAATGTATGGGCAGGATAACAAGTCTGAAATCAACCCGAGAGGCTCCCACACATAATCATGGGTATACCTTCAAGTGACCCCCAATATACGATCCAACCACTACAAACAGTCGAACCATGGAGGGATAATCTCCGTAATTCGCCCGAATGTGACCTCGTGCGTAACCCCTGTGTGAGAGGGGTATCCCAAAAAACCTATACGACAATTGGATTTGACTCTCCCTAGCTCAGGATGCTAATGTTTGTTTTGGAAACTTTGGAGAGTTGTACTCACAACCTAATCCAAAGTGCTAATCCTAGTCTAATGTTGGTGGAAGATCCTAAAAATAAAAAAATGTTCTAGATAATTTTTTAATTGGCGTTCGTTTTACAGCTGTTCTTTACTCAAAGGGTGTATGAAAGTGAAACTGATGGAATGATGACTCAATTCCCGAAAAAATGCATAAAATATGATAAGCAATCATTTCTTTTCAATGAACGCCTATTTAAGGGAAAGAGAAAGAGTTGTTTTCACTATCAAACACTAATATGGAATGTCCTCAATCAATTTGTTCTCAATCGAATCCAATGTAATGCTAAACATTTCATAAATGCCTTCTAATATGCAATCCAATCACTAAGATGTATCTTTGTTGTTTGTATGTGAATGATGATTAATTCAATGCAAAACTTCCCATGCCAACTAACCTTTTAGATCAAGGAGATTCGGACAAGCATAAACAAATTTCACACAAACAACACACCCTCTTGCTATGATTGAAACAAGAAGCAAAAAGAAAACAAAAGATAACAAAGAAAATAAAAAATTTCACACAAAAGAAAGATGCTAAGAAAAATGACCTCAAAGAACCAAATGAGATGATTCACAGATTTCTGATGTCCTTCACCACAGTTCTCACTCAGTCAGATAAGAGAGGAGAAAACAGTGGATTGATTCCATGTTCTCAACAGAAGAAAAATTCAAAATAAGGAAGAAGGTATGAAAATATGAACAACAAAGTGCTTATTTCTCAAAAAGCAGAGTGTCAAAGGTCAATAGGAAGATGTACTGAAGCATAAAGAAGCTAAGCAAGGGTAAAAACAGAGATTGGATTTTAGTAAATACAATTCTGGAAGGTTTTTTTGCAAAGAAAAAGGTAGCGCTCTGGTGTAAGGGGCACCAGAGCGTTATAACGCTCTGTGCAAATCCAACAGGGAGCGTTGGAGCCTTGATAACATAGGCAGGGGAGCGTTGGTGTCTTAAAACCCAGAAAATTGTCCAAAAAAAACAAAAACTCAGTTAAACTTTGGCATTCACAGTGTATGTGATGGAATAAGGATTCAATCAACACATCAATCAAACATACGGGGTGAACAAGGTCTAAAAATAATGAAGGGCAAAACAAGGTCTATGAGGAAAACCAAAACTGAAAGTTTCGATTAGTCCCTAGTTGAGTCGCCAATTTCTGTTGTAGGAAAACCTCCCTGCGAACAGGTAGATCTCCTCTTGAGAGCTAGACCCTTAACTCTAAGACATAAGGTGCTTAACATGGACACTGACTTCCTTTTAGATCTAATCAAGCTAATGAACGGAAGAGAAGGAAGAAGACATGTACCTTATGAACGTCGTTTGTCCCTGCAAGGTCCAAGATGAGCTTCGATCTTGATCTTTTTGGTAAGTTCTACAAGACAAACAAAAGCACAAAAGACTTCCTACTCTACTGAGATTAGCTCAAACATAGATCCATCTACTGTAAGCAAACTTATATGGAACAAGTACAAGTTAGAAAGAAATAGGCCAAGCATTGATTGTATTAATGAGAACAAAATGTTACTTACAGCCATAGATGTGAGTGCAACAGCTTCATAGAGTTCTCCTTGTCCAAACCCTTGCTTAAACAGTCCACACACAGAATGGTGATGTTCCAAATGACATCTTCCTCGTGAGATCATAAGTTAGATGCTTCACAATACTTTCCCCTCACTTCTCATGAGATCATAAGTTTGGTATCTCTAAACTCCTCTATCTCCCTCTCCTCCATGGAAATCCCTCATTATATAGGATTTGGAGGCTTAACCACCATGGAGAGGATCTCTCATCAGATCCACTAAGAAAGGGATCTCTAAGATATTTAGGGAGAAAATATCTCTTAAGAATTTTGGGGAGGAAATATCTCTCAAGGATTTTAAGGAGGAAATATTTCAACCATCCATGAGATCCTCCACCTTCCCTAAAAAATAGGAAACCAAATGTGAGGTGGATTCTCACACTTAATCACTTTATTTTCCATGAATATTAATAATAATTCATGTGCACTTGATTCTCACACTTAATCAATTTCTTTTCCATGAATATTAATAATAATTCATGTGTACTTGGTATTTTGGCCTCCATGTAATATATCCCTCCTCCACATTGATTAGGGATTGTGACATAGGTTATTCCATGGTGTCAAGGTGTATGAAACACTTATATGACACTTTACAACACTTAGGGCGAGGTACCTAGGTGTGAAAATTTCATGTGTAACAAAGATCTAATTTTTTCACTTGGCAGAGCTAAAAAATAGGGGTCGTTAGCTTAGGCTAATCCCTTGTTTTATTTTACCCCGAGGAGGTTGGGAGAGGTGGATTTTTTGACGTTGATCCTTCTAAGTTGAGGGATGCTTGGAGGAACAAAAAGGTGGGTGATTATCGAATTTCTAAACATTTGGATATATTTTTGGTATCTTAAGCTTTGAGAAATGATTTGATGAGGATAAGACAATGGGTTGGAACTAATGACGAGTCAGATTATTTTCCTATACTTCTTGAGAAGGCTTCATTAGGCAGAAAATATTCAAGTCCTTTCTAGTTTAATCCTAATTAGATTGAGGAGGAGGAATTTTTTAGTATGGTCAAAGACAAGCGGGTTCCATTTGATGGGTCATCAAATATGTCAGTTTCTCTTTAGTTTGAAGAAAACCTAAAGAATATAAAACATGAATCAATTTGATGGGCACATGAGAAAAAGTTAAAGGATTGACCAAGAGATGGTTGATATAGAGGTGGAACTTAAGGATTTATATATTCAAAATATGGCTAGATATCCTAACAAGGAGTTCAAGAATAAGGTCCCACAGTTGGAGCAGAAAAGGAAGATATTATCTGACAAATAAGCAAAGTGGAGCCCAAAAAGCAAAGCACTTTGGTTAAAAGGGTATCTTCATCAGTATGTTTTTTTTCCTTGGAAAAAATCGTAATTTTATTTATCAAAGAGAACCAAATTACATACACAGGTGCATGAAGCACTCCCCAAAGATGGGTAAAAGAGAAGAAACTAAATACAACAATGTCTGAGTAAAACCAGGGAGAATAAGATAGACCAAAATTGCATGCCCAAGAAAGGACCCCAAAGTGCAGATTCATAGATCCACATTGCATGCCCAAAATATGGACCTCAAAGCTCCAACCCGACCTCCAAAAATTAGAATACCCAACAATCCCTACACCAAGCACCCGATCCCAAGTCTAGGGACTCAAAACTAGTCCACCAAAGCTCCAAAGGAGGGAGCCACCGATAGGAAGAAACCCTATCAGGTTCGAGAGGCAAAGAACCTCCCATCATGACAATAACCAGAGTATATGTCGGTCCAAAAGACCAAGGGCCGCGTGATAAAAAGAAGCACCAAATCCAGCACCGAATCGACGCAGGCATGGCGGGGAGTCCACAGGGGCAAAGCCACCAACAAAGAAAACAAGTATTCCAAACCCATAGAAGGATTCACCGTCATTGAAAGAGATAGGGGAAAAAAGAGCATCCCACAGGGGCATAGCCACCAGAAGACTGGAGGGAAAGAAATCCCAACTGGCCAAAGGCCACACAAACGAAGCTCCAATCCATACCACCACCGAAGGGACGCGTCGTCAGGGGGAAGCATAGTCGAGCGCCTTCGAGAGGGAAAGTGGCTAGGGAAACCCTATCCACCTCCCCCTTCTTCATCAATATGTTATTAATAGAAAGAATATAAATACCATATAGAAGGTAGCCATGAGTGATGGGACTATGGATACTATATTTGAGGACAAAGCAAGATCAGGGTTTGATCATTTCAAAGAGGTTTATAACGAAGAGAGTGGTTACTCTAGCCGAAGTGGTTAAAATGACTACTTTATTTCCCATCTTGTAAACGACGAGGATAATGATAAGTTGTTGGAGGATGTATCAAAAGAGGAGCTACAAACTTTTTTGTACTAATTTCAAAAAGATAAAATCCGAGGTCCTAATGGTTGGATTGTGGAGTTCTCTTGGGATTTTGTGAGATTATTGGAAATGATTTATTGAGGATTATAGAAGAGTCTGGGGTCTCAGGGAAGATATTGGAAACCTTCAATGCTACTTTCATAGCTCCTATTCCCAAATATAATGATCCCTCCTCTTTTGAAGAGTTTAGACTCATCTCTCTGTGTAACTATATATATAAGATTGTGGCCAAAATTGTAGCTATGAGAGTAAATCATATTTTAACAAATTATATCTCTAATGAATAGTTTGGATTTTTAATTGCAAATAGATTCATGAAGCCATTGGTGTAGCTTAGGAGGGGATACATTATATAAATACTAAGAAATTACAAGTTATGGTTGTTAAGTTGGATTCATCAGAGACTTATGATCAATTTAGTTGGCTAAACTTAAGAGTGATGCTAATTCACCTAGGATTTAGAGTCCACTTTGTAAATTGGGTGATGAATTGAATTTCCTTTGTATCTCTTCTTATTTTGATTAATGGTTCAACATCAACTTTCTCCAAGCTTGGCAGGGGGTTGAGGTAGGGGTGCCCCCCTGCTTTTTCTTATTGTGGTTGAAGGATTAAGTAGGGATTGACCAGAGGTGAAGATATCTAGATCCTTTAAAGGTATTAAAATTGGTGGTTCTTTATTTCTATCTCATTTTCTCTTTGTAAATGACATTCTTCTCTTATGTGATGTTCTAGAAGAGACGAAAAAAAACTAAAAGAGTTATTAGAATTATATTGCAATGAAATATGTATGAATATCAATATGGGTGAGTTTATAACATCCTTTTCAGGGGTTGATGATTATAATTTGTGTGCTCTTTCTCAGATGTTCCCCTTTCATCGAATAAATTTACAGAAAATATTGAAGTATCTTGGATTTTAATTAAAACCTAATGATTAGGTGAGGCATTATTGGGACTAGTTAGTGGCTAAGGTTGACAAAATAAATTTTATGTGGTGTAATAAATGATTATCAAGGGGGAGCAGGCTAGTGCTTTCCAAGTCAGTTTTAGAAGCCATCTTGGTTTACCAGATGTCTCTATAATTCATTCCAAATGATGTCCCTGAGAGAATAAGAATGATCATTTTTAGATTTCCCTATTCAGGGGATAAAAAAAGAAAGGCTTGGCATGGGTAAAACAATAAAAAATTGTTATTCCCAAGGATCTAGGCAGGTGTATTCTTAAGAATATATGCCATTTAGCGAAATCCTTGGTTGCAAAATGTCATTGGAGATTGATTATAGGTGTTGGTTTATGGCGCCAAGTGGTCAGTAAAAATATGTGGAGCCATATCATGTTGAAGAATGGATCGGAAAACCTAGAAAATCTCATCAAATTGCATCCATAATATGGAAGGCACTAGTCTTATCATTTCCTTTGATTAGGAGGTGGCTTGTTTGGAAAGTAGGAAAGGGGAGCATGGTAAGACTAGGGAAATATCCATGGGTTGGATGTGATGAAAATT
>ML819745.1:98087-133615 GCA_009831015.1 Picea engelmannii | reverse complement strand
AAAATCTCATCAAATTGCATCCATAATATGGAAGGCACTAGTCTTATCATTTCCTTTGATTAGGAGGTGGCTTGTTTGGAAAGTAGGAAAGGGGAGCATGGTAAGACTAGGGAAATATCCATGGGTTGGATGTGATGAAAATTTGGTAAATATTTTACATGATAAAAAAAAAAAATCACCCTTGGTTAGGTGGAAAATCTCGATTTTACTTCAATTTGGAGGCAAAAATAGAAATCAATAGAGACAATAGGTTTACATGATGAGGACACTATATATTATTATATGTACATTGATTCTTTACATGCCATTCATGTTTAGATCAAGGAGTATGAGGGTGAATTGATTTGGTCAAGGAATCCTTTTTTTTTTCCTCGGAAAAAAGCATAATTCTATTCATCTGGAGAGAACCAAATTACATTCTATAGGTGCATCTAGCACATGCATAGATAGATCAAAATGGGAAAAATAGATGGCAGATATGCCATAAAAAAAGAAGAAAGACTAACTTGAAATGATCCTCGAAATGGGCCGATGAAGACCCCACACTAGAGAACCTGAGAGATGTAAAACCCCAAAAAATGTACTCCCAACAGACCCAGAAGGCCGGAAGGACTAGGTCAGAGAGGTATGAAACCCTCAGATTGGCAAGACCAAAAAGAAACAACATCAATGGAAACCTCGACCAACAAGTGATCAGAAACAACTCGCCCTCCCAACAGGACCTCAAAGTGTCGAACTGCGACACCGCTCACCCAAGGCAAGACCTCAAAGCTCTGGAACAAACCATGTCAAGTGGAGGAAAGGAGACATCAGTAGCCAACAAAAGGAGCCGGATCATGAGCATATATCAAACCCTGAACAACCGAAGAAACCCAAGAGAGGAACCGCATAAACGAAGAAGAAAATAAACGAAATCACCATGACTCAATTCCAGATCCGCGTTCCCACTATGGATGAACCACCCACCACTCCAGAAGACTACAGATCTGTGATAATAAACCCATTTGGTAAGGAACCCTTATAGAAAGATACTCTTAATCTTGGATATAAAGTTCCATGCGAAGCTGATGCTATGGGGAATGCATAGTGGTGGTTTAAGATTATTTGGAATTTTAAATGCCCATTAAAGTTAAGGATTTTTATGTGGTTGACACTTAGAATTAAGGTTCTCACATGGGATCATTTGTTGCAGAAAAATAGATATGGTCCCAATAGGAGCTCACTTTGTAAGTAAGAAGAGGAGAATATTCAACATTTTCTCATTTCATGTCCTTATGTTGTGCAAGTTTGGAAACAGGTTGAATCTCTAATAGGATTGAAATATGCATGGAAGGGTCTTTCAGTTGAGGAAAATTTGAGGACTTGGTGTGAGAACAAGATTTTAAAGGATACAAAGCTTTTCAAATTATCGTTGCATGGGGCATATGAATCACTAGAAATTCTAGTTTGATTGAGCACAATATTATTCTAGCTATTTAATGTGCATCATAAGGCCCGAACATCCTAAGTTATTTGATGCAAACAAAAAATGAAAAACCCCAAAGATAGATTGACATGAGAGAGGTGGATAGTTCAAGAGGCTAGGATGATTTTAATGGTGATGCTTAGGGATACCCACAAATTAGTGGTGCGGGTGGGGAATCGCACTTGAGGGAATCCTAGGTTTTAAAGTACAAATACGGTCTTGGTAAAGGCTCCAACGACTTTGTAGAACTTATGGCCTTGAAGCTTATTATCTTGCTTGCAACAAAAAAAGGTGTCCCTAAAATTCAAAAAATTTGGAACTCTTTGGTGGAGATTAATTGGATGTAGGGGATGTATTCTTTAGAAAAATTGTTTTTGAGGCCCATCTTCAAAGGAGTTCAAAACATTGTTGCTAATTTTAATCAAATTTTGGTCGTCCATGTTTTTAGGGAAATGAATGTTTTGTTGAATGAATCGTCCAAGGATAGTCTCTTATTCGATGGGGTCCAATGGCATATATCGAAATCTAGGGATATCCAATCCTCCAAATATGAACATCCTCCATTTTACTGATTATACACGTGTTGATCTATATTGTGATTTTTTTTCACCCTTGGGTTCGTTGAGAATATTAGATGTGATGACATGATAATTGTATATTTTATGTAAAAGTTCATTAGTGATTCCAATCCTAGGTGGAATGGTTTATGATTGTCTATATGGGAACCTTTTTATGGTCAATTTTTGGAACTATTTCGAGTTATACTAGAGGCTATATGGTGACACTTTTCTGAAGCCTTATGATGGTTATCCTACATGACCTTTTTTGGTGCTAGGGGGGAATGTGAGAAGGTTTTTACATGATGTGGATATCAGTTGATAAATCAAGACATGTTATGAGGCATACAATAAATATAATTTTGTTTAATTAATAAAATTACGATTCTTTCTTTTTTGAGAAAAAAAAAACATATAGATGCAGTGAAAACCAAATTCGGTTACTTAAAGAATGGTGAAAAACATTGCACATATACAATGGCTAGAATATTGTTATTTTTCTATGAGAAGGGTTGTGTTTGCAATGCTTATATTAAAAAAAAACCATAACAAGAGGTTAAAACTACTTTTTTATAATAATTCCAAAAATCCCTAAGATGGAGCAACCCCAACCTTGTCATGAAGTTAGGGTTGAGTGTGCACATTGACCTGAATGAGAACGAATTGCATGTAAAAAGGGGAACCTTTTTGAGACCATACATTTATGTGTGTTGTTTTTCCCTTGATCTTATTCATCTTGTTAAAAGAAATCTATAGTTGGTTCCTAAAACTATTCATTTACACGTTAGAATTGTGAAACAATGCATGGGAAAACCCTAAAAATGTGCAAGAAGTCCAAAACCTAAAAAATACCAATCTTAGAACCATTTCCAAGATTACACTATATGACCACCTAGATCAAAGGGTATCCTTATCCCACTATCTCTTTATCCTTCTGGAAAAATGACCCAATAAGACCACCAAATGAATGAAGGAAATAAGAGAAGTTAAAGGCATAAAACCAATAGGAATCTTAGAGGCAATTTCTCACTGACAATTTTCTCATAACAATCTTCTCATCGAAGAAGACACAATCATGGAGGTTAAGGCATTTGGGAAATCCCTTGACCCCTTTCTCAAAGATTTGAGGAACAAAGATTAAGGATTTTAAAACAACAACAACATATTTTTCATGTCAATATAGAGGTATATAAGAAAAATAACATACCCTAAATTTCTCAAGATCCTTACTCCTAAGCAAGTACCTACGGGGTTGTTTGATTTAAAACTTTAGGCGTAGTATGTCCTAGGATGAAATAATAAACAAAATAAAGAAAACCAAGAGGATCGTGCTTATGAATGTAATTCTACAATCCATCCCAATCTATGTATTTTTTTATTTTGCAACACCAACAAAGGCCATAAAGGAGATTGAGTAATTACAAGAGCATTTTCTTTGGGGGGTTCTTCACTAGAAAATAGAATTCCCTTTATCACCCTAAAAGAATGCATGGAATCCCAAGACTAGAGGAGGTTTAGGAATTACAATTATTAAAAACTTTGACACAAGCCTTTATGGTAAAATGACATGGACATGGTTTAAGGAAAAGTCAATAATGTGGACCTATAATTAAAGCGAAAATTATAGATAGATGATCTAGGCGAAAATCAGTGGCCACCCACCTATTGCGCTAGCCCAAAACAGGGGTTTCCACCTTGGCAGTTTTTCTACATCTTTTTAGGTCCTAAACTTTAGGGGCCATTTTGTGGCCCTAAACAATGTTTTTTGGGCCTGCCATAGTCACATTATATGATTTAGCCTAAGTGTGATGAAAAAATGTGTAGTCCTCGGATAGACCTTTCCAACGAGTTATCATGCACCCCAAACAGAGATTGTATGCAAAAGTTACACCCTTGGGAAGTTGACATATCAACTACCCCCATCGAGGCCCACAAACCTTTTGGCATGTCATCTTCTAGGGTTAGGGTTTTGGATTTTATTTATGTTAAAAATGCCTTGAGAGCCTCATTGTAAACATCATCATCTTCTTGCAAATGAGCGTAGCCATCACATCTCTTCTCAAAGATAAGCTGCCACCATTCTAGGGAGTTCATTCACTCTATATCTTTACAGTTTCTGTACATTGTTGTCATTAATAAAAATCGTGCATTATTGTATCTCTATGTTTATTGCAATATCATTGTATATTCCATTGTTATATATCTATCTTCATTTCGTTCTCAAAATAAATTGGATCAGTGGTATCAGAGTAGGCTACTCCTTTTCGTTTCTTAGTGCATGTCCCCGACGAGGTCAGGGTATAGAGAGTTGGGTCTCAAGCTAGTTTCTCTTGAGGAAAACCACTCTCGCCAACCCAAGAGGCCTCCCATGGTAGAAGAGAAGAGAGAGGAGGGAGTAGAAGATCCCATCAATCTTTTGCTCACAGAATCCCTCGCGCAACAAAGGAATGAGATGTTGGAGATTTTTTCCCAAATCCTTCAACGATTGCCGACAATAACATGCACGTATTTGTCAAGCAGTTGCTTTAGAGATGCTTCCCCATTCAAGGTACGAGTTAATTTTGATATTCTCATATTTGAAGGTCAGATTGATGCAGATGATTTGGAAAAATGGTTAAATTTGCGAGAAGGTTATTTCTTTGTTCACAATTTTTCCGACATTGAAAAGATCACCTTTGCACTCCTTAAGGATCTCCCCCATGTCAAGTATTGGTGGGAAACTTACTGGGAAAAAAATTCCACAGAAGAGTCTGGAATATTTGGGGTTGATCCCACTTGGGATTTTCTTATGGATGTGGTCAAGGAGAAATATTAACCTGTGGGAAACTATGATGACCAATACATGAGATGGAACACGATGCATCAAGAGAGGGGTCAAACTGTGTTGGAGTTCACAAATACCCTCCATACCTTGAACACCAAGCTAGGTATCAAAGACTATGAGAAACATCTGGTTCTAAAATTCTGCGGGGCTCTACACAGGTACATCCAAACATAAAAGGAGTTTCTGGATATCTCATCACCGAGAGCTGCTTATTGATATGTTGTCAACATCAAGCATAAATTTAAGCATTAGAACAAGTGGGAATTTGGGTCTGCAAATCCGCAACAACCAAAGTATGGTAAAGGCAACCCTAATCCATAGAATATCCAACCTCAAGACAACCGATCCAAGCCATAGGAAACGAAGAGAAGCAAGAAGATGAAGAAAGACACCGGGAAGTCGTGCAACTTCCACAAAAGCCCTTGGCACAACACCGATGAATGTCGCTAAAAAAAGTCATCAGTGTCTGAGCTCAAAGAAATAAAGTCGAAGCCCGACTCAAAATTTTATTCAGATAATAATGAAAGGAGACAGATAATTGATGCAGAACTAACTGCTACGATCGTGACCGCAACAATCCAATCAGAAGAACTCGAGGATCCCGAGAAGGGGGAGCACCTTTTCCATTCATAGATGTGGGTGAAGGGGAGCCCGCTGCATTTTATTATTGATAGTGAAAGCTATAAGAACCTCATCTTATCATAGGTCACCAAGTAGTTGGATTTGCCTACAACACCACACCCACAACCATACAACATGGGATAGCTTTTCCAGGGACAAGATATTCGTGTTAGCCAACAGTGCCACCTGTCATACAACATCAAGCCCTTCAAGGATGAGATACTGTGTGATGTTTCCCCAATGGAAGTATGTGATGTTTTGTTAGGCCAGTCATATATGTGGAAGAGTCATGTTGTTTATGAGTCTCGACCATGTAGCGTCATTGTTACTCTGGGGGGTCATCTCTACAGGATACCAGAGGTAGTTTCGACTACTGTCCCGACAAAATAGTGCCATAAAGTAATCTCTCATACCGCAAAGTTTAGCCTCTTCACAATCTTGTCAGAAGAGAAGGACATTGCAACCACTATAGCCTTGGTCCAAGACCTTTCTATCCAACAGAAGCATATTAACAAGATTATAGAAGAGTACCAAGATATTCCCACTGCACCTATGGGGGTGCCTCCACATTGCCTAGTCAAACCAAGTTATAACAAATTCCTTCACGTTCTTCATGTTGCATCTTCACCGACATAGTCCTCCCACACTCAAGCAAATCGTGTAGCTATATTGGTTAAACAAATCCAACCCTGCCAACAATGGGTTCATAACAACCATCACGAAGCTAAGCATGACAAATTCTTCAACAAGGAAAACAACTCACCAAGGTTTAGATTTAACAAAATATTCCTCGAGAACTTGATGAAATGGAGACCATTTCTTCTCAAGGGGGGAAGAATGATCTAGGTGGAAATTGGTGGCCACCCACCTATTTCGCTGGCCCAAAACAGGGGTTTCCACCTTCATAGTTTTTCTACATCTTTTCGGGTCCTAAACTTTAAGGGCCGTTTTGAGGCCCTAAAAAACATTTTTTGGGCCTGTCATAGTCAAACTACAAAATTTATAGAGTGTAAGATGGGTAAATGAGTAGTCCTCGGATAGACCTTTCCAATGAGCTATCATGCACCCCAAACATATATCGTATGCAAAAGTTACGCCCTTGGGAAGTTGATGTATCAACTACCCCCATCGGGGCCCGAAAACCTTTTGGCATTTCATCTTCCGAGGTTAGGGTTTTGGATTTTCTTTATGTTAAAAAGGCCTTTAGAGCCTCGTTGTAAACATCATCATCTTCTTGCGAATGAGCATAGCCATCACATCTCTTCTCAGAGATAAGTTGCCACCATTCTAGCGAGTTCATTCACTCTGTATTTTTACAGTTTATGTACATTGTTGTCATTAATAAAAATTGTGCAGTATTGTATCTCTATGTTTATTGCAATATCTTTGTATATTTCATTGTTATATCTCTTCCTTCATTTCATTCTCAAAATAATCTAGATCAATAAAGTGTTTTGAAGGATGACATTTAATGACTATCTACCCTTTTGAAGGGATTATAAGGTGCGAAATGGAAGAAAAACCCACTTGTGGGAAGAGACATGGGAAATATATGATGTCTATGTGATATGGACTGGATTGAGAACTAAATGAAAGAACATGCAATATTGCAAAGAGAACACAAATATAATATTGAAAGTAAAGCATTGCAGTGAAAACCAACTTATATTAATGAGTAATTACATTACAATATACATAGCAATACAAAATGGCTAGAATGGTGGTAGTGTTAGGGACCTAACCTCCCTAACCCCTCAAGTAGGTAGAATAATATATTTCCATATAATAAAGGTCAATATTAATAAGGCCTACCAATAAGGAGGAATAAGTCAAATGTAAGAAGACCTAATAAAAGCTTCCGCTTCTAGAAGGATCTTCCTCTAAATTGTTCTTTTGGATATATAAATTTAGTATAAATAGGAGTAGAGGGTATGATAAGTTTTGTCTTGAAGAATTATTGGAATAGATCTCTGCTCTGCTGGAGGTTTCCCCTTCGAAGAGGCAAGTGAACATTGTTTCCTATCAATAAAGGTATAATTATGGTGTTGTGGTTCCATATAATTTGTTGTTTCGTTGTTATCTCTGCAATATTTCCATATTATGTTGCTATCTCGATGTTATTCTCTGCATTATTTCTCTTTTCTGCTAATATAATAGACTTGGTACCTTACAAGTGGTCTCAGAGCACTTTCCTCAGCAGAAAATTGTGGGTTAATTTTTTCCAGGGTAGAGACATATTTCAACGTCTTAAAGCTACAAAGATATGTTGTTATGCACATAAACTTGTGGTCGGGGATTAATACACATAGGAAATACAAGTGGTACTTAAGTGCATATATGTTGGCCACCCTTGTAACCCATGTTGGTACACCTTCGAGTGGTAGCGCATTAGACAACACCTGTATACGGGTCGTCCTAGATCTCCTGAAGCCTTCTATAGATAAACCGATTGATGGCTTGACTACTATAGTGCCACTGAGAACAACATTCGGGAAGATACTCTCTAGTACTTGGGTAGTCGAGTAGTATGACTAAGGGAACAATCTAGGATCTTTAGTTGGTGCCCTGAGATATTGGGCCAAGTACAACTATTGGACCCCGAACGTATATCAAAGAACTATAGCACAGGGAAAACCATCGTCTGTAGAAACCTTGAATACCTAAACCCTTGGGAAGGAAATAGAAACAAAACAGACAAGACCTATTGATGCGCATCCGTGCCTCCTACATTTTGTTTGCAAAATTACTACATATTTCTTCACGTTAAGAATTTCGGCATTTCAACATTGCAATATTCTTCAGTTCGGAGTATAACTTTGCAGAAGAAAAAAAAAGAGAGTATAATGGTCCCACTATCACACGTATTTGGGACCTATCCCATTGGATTCCCCTTTTCGCCCTGATCGCAATCGTACCTTTCATTTTTAAGCCTTTTTTTAGTGGACTTGACCCCTTTCCAACTTCCTTATTTTTCCACCTATCCTATTATATTCCCCTTATCGCCCTGATCGTCATGGTACCTATCACTTATACGTACTTTTCTGTGGTCCCACCCACCCATTTTCCCTTACCCACACTCCCCCTCTCTAAATTGTCAACACTCGCAACCAAGACCTACAAGATTCTATCAATAAAGCCAAGGAATGCATCCAACAAGTGACATCTAAGATTGGCTCTTCCAATTCATGCCTTGCACAATTCGATACCCAAGTCTAGCACCAATTTGACACCATGGATGCCAAATTCATGAACCAATTTAACACCCTCAAATCTCTTGTTAACCAGTTGTTGAACCACATTCCGGGTCCTTCCTCCTCGGACCAACCAGATGTTGCTGATTCCTCTCATTCTCTGTATTTTCAATCCAACTCCTTTCATTGTGACCCCCGTCTTCCCTGTGTTGAGGTCAATAAATTTGATGGCTTCAATCCCACAGGTTGGGTCACTCAAATGGGGCATTATTTTTCTCTACATGGTATTATTTATGAGTTGGCCAAACTTCGCTATGATTTCCTCTATCTAGATCATGAATGATGGGAATGGTGGAAATGGCGTAAAAATTCATGTCATAGGTATATTGCATGGACCCATTTTGTTACATAGCTCTATGAATGCTTTGACATTGATACCCACTATCTCAATCGTTTGACCAAGTTGAAACAATCAGGCACAATGGAAGACTTTATAATTTCTTTTGAGAATTTGGCCTTTCAAACCGAGGGCATGTCAAATGCATTCTTTTGCGAATGATTTATCAGTGGCCTAAAGGATGAAATATGATCCCAGGTTCTCATGGCCCACCCTTAGACTTGGTTGGAAGCTACTAAACATGCCAAAGAGGACCAACAAGTTGTTTTTTCCTAGAACAAAAAAACCCTCTTTTGTTCCTTGCCCTAGACCAACTAATCCTAACCTCCTTGCCACTCCCCTCAAGGTCCAAAAATTAACTAGGGATGAAATGGATGAATGCCAACTGATGGGTCATTGCTATAATTGTGATGAAAAATATTTTCTGGGGCACAAGTGTAAGGAACAAAAACTTTTTATGGCCATTTCTGAATATGTTCCTGGAGAAGATGTGACAGTTCCCCTTGTTGAAGAGCCTTCCCTTCTTGATGCTACCCAGGAGCCCGCTGACCCACCTGAAGTTGACCCACTCATTTCATTGCATGCCCTCAATGGCTTCTCCGCTCCATAATCCCTCAAGCTCATTGGCTATATTAAGCATAGGAAGGTCATCATCCTTTTTGACAGTGGTAGCACCCACAATTTTATTCATCGTCACATTTCTCAGGAAACCAATTGCTATATTCGTGTTGTCAATAATTTTCAAATCACGATAGCCAATGGTGGGCGTTGTGAAAATGTACGTCTTCAAATTGGACATTACCACCTAAAATATCATATGTTTTCCCTTGACATGGGTGGTTGTGACATTGTGCCAGGTGTTGAATGGTTACGAACTTTGGGTCCCATTCTTATGGATTTTAAGGAATTAACCATGCAATTCCAACACGAGGGACAAAGCTATCAATTCCAGGGTCTCACAGTTGTTTCTCCTGAGATCGTCAGTTCCCATCTCATGGAAAATCTCCTTAAGAAAGGCCAGTTCAGTATTATTGCTCAACTCCATTCCATTCAAGCGGTTGAGACACCCTCTGTGCGTCCTGACTTCCAAGATATCCTCTCCAAACATCGAGTTGTTTTTTCCACTCCTCAAGGACTTCTGCCTTCTCATGGTGTTCATGATCATTCCACCCCTCTTGTTCCTAGAAATATTCCTCCCAATGTTCGCCCTTATTGTCATCCCTTTGCCCAAAAGAATGAAATTGAGAAAATAGTGCAGGAATTGCTCCAAGCGGGTGTTATCCGCCCTAGTACTATCCCTTATTCTTCTTCTGTGGTCATGGTACTCAATAAAGAAGTTACTTGGCGCATGTGTCGTGAATTTCATGCCCTCAATTAACTCACCATCAAGGACAAGTTTCCCATTCCTATCATTGATGATCTCTTGGATGAGCTGAGTGGTGCTCAATACTTCACTAAACTTGATCTGTGTTCTAGCTATCGCCAGATACGTATGAAAGAAGCTGACATCCCCAAGACTGCCTTTTGAACTCATGAGGGTCATTATGAGTTCTTGGTCATGCACTTTGGCCTGTGTAATTCCCCCTCCACATTCCAAATCCTTATGAATCATGTCTTCTGTCCTTTTCTTCATCATTTTTCCTTAGTTTTCTTTTATGATATTCTCATCTAAAGTAAAACTTGGCAATCCCATCTTGCCCATGTGGATCAAGTTTTCCATCTACTCTCTAAGTACCAACTTTTCCTCAAACACTCTAAATGTGCCTTTGGCACCACAGAAGTAGAGTACTTGGGTCATATTGTTTTCAAGGCCCGTATCCAGGTGGATCCTAAAAAGATTGAAGCAATGCAAGATTAGCCTCACCCCAAGACTATCAAAAGCTTGCGTGGTTTTCTGGGTTTAACAGGCTATTATCGCAAGATTGTTTAGAATTATGGAAATATTGTGGTGCCTCTCACTGCTCTCCTTAAAAAGAATTATTTGACTTGGAATCCCACACCTGATCATGCCTTTCAAGCCTTGAAGGCGTCTATGTGCACTACTCTGGTCTTGGCCCTTCCTGATTTCACAAAGACCTTTGTTCTGGAATGTGATGCCTTCGGGAGAGGAATTGGAGCAGTCCTTATGCAAGAGGGAAAACCTTTGGCCTTTACCAACGAACAATTGTCAGAACTCCATTTGGGCCAATCAATCTATGAAAAGAAAATGTTGGCTATTTTGCATGCCGTGGATCTCTGGTTCCCTTATCTCTTGGGGCAACGCTTCCAAATTAAGACAGATCATCAATGCCTCAATTATTTTCTCGAGCAACGTCCTTCCTCCCTGGAGCAATAAAAATGGGTGACTAAGCTCTTTGGATATGATTGTGAGATCATTTACAAGAAAGGCAAAGAAAATGTGGTTGTTGATTCTCTTTCACGAAAATATGAAGATGAAGGGTCCCTTTTATCCCTCTCCTTCATTGTACCAGATTGGCTTCAAGCTGTTTTCCAGGAGTGGCTACAACATCCTAACATTTCGCATATGATCCAACAATTGCAAGCCAAATCTCTAGTTTCACCAGGGTACTCTTGGCATAATGATGAGCTTCACTACAAAGGTCGTTTGTATTTAAGTAAACAATCACAACTTAAATCCATAGTGTTTTATGAGCTTCATGCTACACCCACAACTGGGCACTTGGGGTTTACCAAAACCTATGACGGGGTCAAATTTTCTTTTTTCCGGTATAGTATGAAAAAGGATGTTCACACTTTTGTGGAAGAATGTGATGTTTGTCAATGTAACAAGGGAGAAACAATCAAAGCTTTTGGCACACTACAACCGATTTCGATTCCAACAACCATTTGGAGGGACATCTCTATGGATTTTATTGTGGGATACCTAAATCAAGCAATAAGTGAGTCATCATGGTGGTCGTTGATTGTCTCTCCAAGTATGCTCATTTCTGTACTCTTCAACACCCATTTACCGCATCTACTATGGCTCAACTTTTCGTGGATCATGTCTTCAAGCTTCATGGAATGCCTCATTCTATTTTTTTATTATCAAGATCCCACTTTCACCAACAATTTTTGGCAAGAAATTTTCAGGCTACAGGGCACCCAATTGCATCTCAACACCGCCTATCATCCCCATATCGATGATCAAACTGAAGTTGTCAATAAGTGTTTGGAGACATATTTGAAGTGTTTTACCTCTGAAAGGGAAAATCAATGGGCTCAATGGTTAGCATTAGCTGAATGGTGGTACAACACTTCTTACCATACAACTACTCACATGACTCCTTTTGAAGCAGTATATGGACAAAATCCACATTTTGTTATCTCCTACATGCCAGGTGTCTCGAAGGTCCAGGTGGTTGACCAAATGCTTACAGTTCAATAGGTTATTCTCCATACCCTCAAAGAGAATTTGGTCATGGATCAAAATTGCATGAAGCAATAAGGAAATCAAAGTCGCTCAAAATGTCAATTGGTCAAGGAGACCAGGTATTTCTTCAACTACAACCTTATAAGCTAACTTCACTCAAGGCAGAACATTGTCAAAAACTGGTGCCCAAATTTTATGGTCCTTATACATTTCTCAAGAGCATGGGATAGGTGTCCTATCAATTAGCTTTTCCCAGTCCTTCTAAGCTCTATCTTGTTTTTCATGTCTCCTGCTTAAAGAAGGTGATTGGAACTAAGTGCCAAACTCAAACCAACATTCCCAAGTTGGATGAAGAAGGATCCATCTGGTTGCATCCACAAGTTGTTTTGGACCAATGTGAACATCGTCTTTGTCAACGCACCATCAAGGAAGTGTTAGTCCAGTGGAAATATATAACGCCACCAGATGCCACCTGGGAACCAACTACCATTCTGCAACAATTTCCTCATCTCCAGCCTTGAGGACAATGTTGATTTTAAGGGGGAGGGCATGTTAGGGACCTAACCTCCCTAACCCCTCAAGTGGGTAGAATAATATATTTCCATGTAATAAAGGTCAATATTTAATAAGGCCTAACAATAAGGAGGAATAAGTCAAATGTAAGAAGACCTAATAGAAGCTTTCGCTTCTAGAAAGGTCTTCCTCTAGATTGTTCTTTTGGATAAATAGATTTAGTATAAATAGGAGTACATGGTATGATAAGTTTTGTCTTGAATAATTATTGTAATAGAGCTCTGCTCTACTGGAGATTGCCCCCTCGAAGAGGCAAGTGAACATTTTTTCCTATCAATAAAGGTATAATCCTGGTGTTGTGGTTGCATATAATTTGTTGTTCCGCTGTTATCTCTGCAATATTTTCATATTTTGTTGCTATCTCGGTGTTATTCTCATCATTATTTCTCTTTTCTGCTAATATAATAGACCCGGTACCTTACAATTAGCCTATTGTTATCACCTAAAAACCACTCACCAAGTTATACAAGTGATCATCGGAGAAGTCGTCAGTCCATCACACCAAAGTGCATACTCACAACATTAACAAGCCTCATTCAACATAGCAGGAAACTATGGAAAGTGGGTTTTGGCAACTCCGTGTGGGCTATTGAAGCAAGTTTCATGCTATTCGTGCACGCTCATATGACTGTCCCCGTTGAAATCCACACAGATATGAAAAATGATGCATTTATGATGCCACACCCATTTCACATAACCTCAACTCAGAGTACCAAAATAGGTCAACCCTTCATCTCTAAAAATAGCTCCAGGACCACACAAGCATAGTGGGATCCACACTTATGTGGAATCTCCTTTCACACTTGGAACTAGATAATTAAAGGCTTGAAGGAAGCCTATATAAAGGAGCCATGGGTATGCATTCAAGGGGAAGAAAATCAATGTAAGGTTATGTTGGTAGCATGAGTCTAGAGAATCTTCCTTTCTCCCAAGCTCAATCACACTCTCATAGCCATTATTGTTTAGTGTATTGAACCTCTCACCTATTGAGAGCTTTGTACACCACTTCTCATCATTCTATTTTTTTTTATAGAGAAAGAGAAAGGCGTTCCATTGGGAAAAACAAGGACCCTCCCAACGAGGACTAGGAGAGCCCACTTGTGTTCATACTACCCTTTGTGGTGTTATCAATACAAGCCTCATATATTGGTAACAATTTTTTGTCTTTTTAGTTTGTTCTTGTATCTTGCTTCTCATGCATTTGTTTCTTTGTGTTTATTTATGTTTTGTATCTTTTTATGGTTCACTAACCTTAATATATGGTATGTGGTGTTAGTATATCCTACATTAGCACTTAATAGTCATTGTTTACCCACCCCTGTGGCGAAACAAGCTAAATGAAATAGCAACTCCATAATGGTTCCAAAGTCAAACTATCCCATTGTAGGCTTCAAGAGCCCCTCTTCTCATCTTTATGGTTTTGTAGGTCACCAAATTGGGCTCCTTGAGCATTCAACCTGAGTGTTTAGCTCCCCAATACTTCAAAATCCATCCTCATTTTTCTTCAATTCGTTGTTTCAGCATCAACGCGGCTATCGAAGAAATAATCACGGTAAAGTGTGTGATCTGCACCTGTGACCACATTCTAGTCCTGCATGATTAGCACAAGTCTGTGCATCTATCATTTCGACGACCTACACATATATTATGTTCTCTTAAGTAGAGGGTGGTTCTCATCCTCCCCTTTCAACATGGGTTTAGTAGTTATTTTATGCACATTTTAAAGTCGACAAATCCTACTTTGAATCCTTTCTTGCATATCAAATTAGCTAAATTAGATCACTAGGTAAGATAAAAAGAACCATAAGTCTTTTTATTTTTCCATGTGGATGGGTAGTTGAAGAATTTGAATTCTTAGTTATATTTTTTTATTTTTATTTTTTGGGACTAGGAAATCTCTTGTTCACCTCTAAGTATGCTCTTCCCCTTGTACTTTCTCTAGTGATCTTGGGGAACCAGAACAAAGTGCACATATTCCATCAAGCACCCCACAATGTGCACATCTTCTCTTTAGTTTTTTTCGAGTTTATTCAAACAATCACATTATTAAGGAGGTGAGGCCAAAGCACACGTGCACCTCGTAGTTCTTTTTGCAAAAGTAAACATACCAGGGAGATAAATATTTGTAAGGACCTTTAATGTCCATATAATTGTACAACCTAGGATGGGTTTCATTTTTGCAAATAAACACTTAGTAAGTTAAAATATTGGTAAGGACCCCGCATGTCCACATCTCTTACAAACTAACTCTAGTTTTCCAATTTCGCAAGGATTGCACAAACATTTAGTGGTGAATAACAAAGATGAGTAAAGGACTACACAACATCTACATGTTGCAACTTCAAACATAAAATACTAAAATTTATGCTCACTTACATCCTTGCACACAAAGCACTTTCACACTTCAAAAGGTCTTTAAAGACCACTTGCGTCAAAGTATGCTCTCCTCCTTGTGCCCACAAGCAATCTAGGAGGATAAAAAAGATTTAAGTGTTCCAAAGAAACTTTCAAGCACACCCTTATGCAACAAGATTTGTCCATGACCTAAATCCCAAAACCTTTTTAAAAAACACAACCACAAGAACTCAATAAAATCCTCCTCGAGAGATCACAAAACAAAATTTTAGTCTAAGTTAGGATTTCAGGGGTAGGTATCCAAATAAACCCCCATTATCTCTTTTTCATTCAAATCTTAGTGGTTGACTATTTAGGGAGCTTAAAATCCTCTAATTCAAGTGTTCCTACAACACAAAGTAAGGAGATGTCCTAGAAGGGGCGAGTGCCAAGGTCCAGTTGTTTTGCACGTGCCTTCTTGAGCCACCCAACTCTTGTGAGGTTACCTGAACCGTGACCATTTTTTTAGGCCGAGAGTCCCTTGTTGCTCTTGAATGAGGTAACCTAGTGGCCAAAACCTATGATTTTCTACATAGGTGGAAATTTTGGGATACAACCGCACCTTGGTCAGAGTTTGTGTGGTTATTGGGAAATACCATTGGCTCTTTTGTGATATGCACCCTTTACCCCTCATTATAACTGACCTTTAACACCTTCACTAGTTCCTGTTTTGGTGGGTTCAAGAACCATGGTTCAGTGTTATTGGAAGGCCTAGTGACATTGAGAGGAAGGATGATAGGTCGATAGGACATGTGCTCTTTGTTTTATTATCCCCCCACACGAATAATATCCCATCCTACCCAAAAACAATTTTACTTTATAGTTGTTTTATTTGTGTTATTCGTTACTAACCATATTCAATGTTTGGTTCTTTGATTAAAGTAGGCCATATTCATTATTTTTACAAAATCACTTGTTAATTATCCTTTCACTTCCCCAAAATCACACACTTTATTGCTAGTATGGAATCATAGGGGACCCACAAAATCCTCGATGTTCCAGATGCTTGCTTGGCCTCCCACTAGTGTTGGGAGGTATT
Organism: Picea engelmannii; assembly: GCA_009831015.1. Classification (NCBI taxonomy): domain Eukaryota; kingdom Viridiplantae; phylum Streptophyta; class Pinopsida; order Pinales; family Pinaceae; genus Picea; species Picea engelmannii. Next base: position 117,181 of record ML819745.1, on the reverse strand, counting down.
CCTGGTTTTGACGCATTGTCGGTTCAACCTCCCCACTCACCTTTGCGTGCAACAATCATTGGTTCGACCTTGCTCAACACAACTCTTCCAAACAACTCGTCTGGTGACCCTTCCTCGTCATGAACTAACTCTCAACAAATACACACAATGGTAGGACAACCACAAATCCTACCATACTTAGCCTTGTTAAATATTCCATACCTGACGAAACTCACCAATGATCTAATTTTACATAATCAGGCTTGGCCAAATATTCCTACCAAACTACCATTAGACATTCCTAAGTTTGATGGAAAACCTAGTGAAGACCCAACTAATCATATCATGATGTTTCACTTGTGGTACTCATCCAACAATATCACCGATGATTCCATTCACTTATGATTATTTCAAATTACCTTGATTGGTCAATCCATGAAATGGTGTGTAGATGAAACAATAGGGTCTCATGTGACTTTCACATCTCTAACCAAGGATTTCTTAGCCTTTTTTTAGTTACCAATACTTCATGACATGGGTTTTCAGTTACCAATACATCATGACACAGGCCTATAAATCCTCTCTGATTTTTTCCAAACCACTTCCAATAATATCCAGAATCACATCCATGAATGGTGTCAAAGATGAAGCTTGTGTAAAATCAAGGTCACCCCGGAACAACGATTGGATTGGTTCCTCAAATCATTGGTACCCACCACTGCAAAATACATGGCCATTTCTACAATCCAAATATGAGGCCATCACCAAGGCCCAACACTTCGATTTGATATACTCTCAGTATTGATACCTCTATACAATTCTCCCAAATGCTCCTTGTCCCTTGTCATTTGGTCAAGAAAGGCTAGGAACATCCCATTCATTTGATGGGCTGATTGGATCTATGACCCAACTCAATCCTTTTGGTCAACCAATGCCCTCACATGGTACCAGTCAATACCCCCAACAACATGGACGAGCACCATACTACCCTCCTCCTATGAACAAACCATGTGTTCCCAATCCTACATTCCTTGCTCCTCGTCCTCAAATAATTGGGGGGAACAACCTTGTGCAACCCATGAATCTCGTACCCCAACCAGGTATGCAATTTCTTGGCCATTTGAATGGTCTGTCATGTAACACAAGTTGTGGCAAAGGACCCTCAACATCATATAACCCCTATGGACCTCCCAAACAGAGTAATCCATACTACCCATTTCCTACCCCCCTCAACCCAATGCTATTCTCCCACAAGGGAAGCAACAGGTCGGGGTAAACTCTATCCAACGTTCACCCATGCAAAAAATTCAAGAATTTAAATAGCTAAACATGGTAAACCTTGCCACTCAACAAAATAATTGAAAGAAAAAGGGAAAAAGAAAATCTAATGCAAACCATATATAGGGGGCAACCCCCAACAACACAATCAATTAGCTGGGGGAAATCCTAATGTTGGTAATCAAAACCAAAATATTGGCACCAATAATGGCCAACACCACCAGGGGAAGAACAATACCCTCAAAATCAACTTCCCATGTGCATTATGCAATGAGTATGGACACTATACTCACCATTTCCCCCAAATAGTTGATTACAAAAGAATGAAGGAGTCTATGAACACACAAGGACCCCCTGGACCGTAGGGTGGCCTTCCAGTTCAATAGAACTTCCCTCAAACCCAACCCCAACCACCAATGGTTCTACATAACCCATTCCCCCATTAAGGAGTGGTTTATACACAAAAATAAGTCTACCCCCCTACACAACAAATGGGTCAGTACCCTAACCCAGGACAAGCTCAACTTGGCAACTCTACGAACCATAACATCCTCTTCACAATAGAGGAGGAGGTCCTTCTTCCAACTCACAACCATTTATACGACATTCCTCCTGACTCTACTATGACCACCTTGGATACACCCCTATTACTAGCAGGTCCCCCTTTGATGATCTCATGTCCCAATGGTGACTCTACCCCACGTGTATCGAGAGCACCTCTGTGATGCACTGCTCATAACCCACATACCAGGGCAGAACATAGCTACAACTTGGTCTATGACTTGGCTCAATCCCCTTCAATCATGTATATAATTGAGGTTTTGCAAACTTATCCTTCACAAAGGATCCTTTCTATCTGCAGTGGTGGTAGTCGACCCTTTAGACTCACACCTCATCACTTTTGATTTTGACAACTCAGAGCCTCGACTCCACCAATAATTGCTTTCCAATTCCCTGTCACAATCTAGAACATCATTGTTCATAGGTGTATCATAGATGAAGGCACATCCATGGGCATAATGTCCAAAAGTGTCTGGAAAAAGTTAGGCTCCCCTGACCTTACTCCTTTTGCTATCACCCTTGGAGCTTATGATGGCCACCTATCCCAACCCAAAGGAATTTTCAAAATGTCCTCATCGAGCTAGTGGGAAATATGGTCTTGATTGATATCGATGTCATTAATGCCCCTTTGGACTATAATATATTGTTAGAATGTAGTTACATGTAAATAATGAAGGCAATGGCTTCATCAATGTTTCGTACCATGATCTTCCCTCACAATGGGAAGGTTGTCACTATTGATCAAGTAATATATTATGAACCTCACCCTTCTACAAATTTGGATAGCATCCTTCCTTTCATAGGGGCACACTTGAACATCCCACTAGTTGTAGAAATAGGTCCAAGAATCTTTCAAGACCCATCGCTCCTGGGCACTTATCAGGGAGATCCACCTCTTCTATTACCCTAAGATTCTTCCCATGTACGTGTGATCATTTCTGTCACAAAAGAACCGACTGATTAGTCCCCTCCTATGACACCCATACCTCATCATGTCTCTAAGATATCCATGACCGAGTCTCCTCTAAAGTCTCCCCCCATGATTGACCAATCACCAGTTTGGGAAACCCTTTCTCAAGCCCTAACCTAAATATCGTTCTTACACTGACCACCAAGAGTAATGACATATCAAGTAAAAACTACCCTTACCCTTCTTAACATGGTGATAACTATCCCTGTTTGGTATCTTGACCCACCATCTATGGTACTAGTAACATCACTTCCCCATCAAAAAATTGCACTACCCATGTAGACCCTGGTTCAACCACCATTGCCTCAACTTAGTCACATAGTTGGGGAAAAGGATACCAACACTGGGGGTAAGAACAAAAAAGTTGGAGGTAACCTTCTGTTGATGTTTGAGTCTATTTAGACTAAAATAGCAACCTCACAAGGATATAAATCTCCCTTCATTTTTATAGAGGTGGTACTCCTCTTTAATTTTTTCCAAAATATTTTCTTTGAATTCTTTCGGGACAATATATATAAATGGGAGATTTCTATATAGAAAACTACAAAATATTTATCGCTCAATTAAGATAAAAAATGATAAATATACACCAACAGTTCTTGAGAAAAGGACTAGGAACCTTCACTCATGAAGTGTAAAATTGGAAGAAATAATATATACAAATTATATATGTATTTTAAGAAATAGAAAAACAAATCTCACATTCATCACATTCATAAAATATTTTTGATCACATTTATAGGAAGAAAAACAGATGGCCCATATGTCAGAGAACCTTGAAAGAGTTCTTCATTAGAATCAAAATAATATTTTGATGAGTCAATTTCAAACATATTATCCTCAAATACTTAGAGTTCAAAGATATAGTCAAAATTAAACCCGAATTGGGATTTTCTAAAAAATGATAAAGTCTTAATAGTCCGATGAAAAATTAATGTGTTTGTCCAAAAGGACCGGGATTGGGGATCCCATGGACCATAAAATAAAATAAGAGAAGAGAATTGAGTCATTGAATCAAAGAAAGAGCAAGGTTAGACCTAGAAAGAAAAAGAAAGAAAGGATAAAAAATTGGTTACGTTCTCCAAGGAAAGAATAAATGTATCTAGATGATTTTTTATCTAGAAAGAGAAAAAGTTGGGGATAAATATGATCTTTAGACTTACTGTGATGAATCTCTCATGTCTTCATTTGCTTGCTGATGTTCCTTTTATATATTTATTTTTTATGGTTATATGACTGGTATAAACTGCTTCCGTTGGACCCTCAGAAATCTTAATTAAAGCCCTTTTTAACCATTCTTCAATATATTGTCGCAAAGGAGCAACAATCACCTCTTGTTTGACTTTGATTTTGAACAATTCATTTTCCTATTCTCTATAGTCAATTGAAATATTTTGTAATGTAGTTTCAATATCCTTACTTCTATTGGCATATTCAATAAGCCAATTATCAATATCGTCTTCAGTATATTTAATCATACTATTGAACTTCTTTGCTAACAATTTCTTTAATTTTTCCACGCTTTCTTCGAACTATTGTCTTGTTTGAAGCATTGAGTTTGAGATTAGATTTGGATCTTCTACTTCAATAGTGTTGTCCACAATATATAATCCAATCAATTTAGAATAAGCTTCAGTCTTTTTGGATGTTAACTCATTAAGTTCATTTGATAGCTCCGTTAATACATTAATTCTTTGAATCCAACATGCCTTTAGTTGCTTTATATGAGCTTGAGAAGGTAAGTCTTCTTGTGTTCTTTCATATTCAGTCATTGTTGAGACCTTCATAATGGATGTGGCAAGTCCATCCTTGAAAAATCCTTCATCATTTTCAATGTCATATTTCAAATATTCTTTGGTATTTTGAATCTTGGAACCAAGAGAAACAAAGCTACTTGCTAGATCCCATGTATTTAAAATAGGAGACATTATTTTATTAATATTTTGTTCAACATAATGTATGGTTGCAACAAGTAAGCTTGAGTTCCCCTTTAATCTTATACTTGACTTTGGGTTGAACTGTTGCAACAGGGGTGGTTAATATTGGTGGAGGCATTAGAGTAAACTCTAATTCTTGTATCCTTTCTTTAAGTTTTCTATTCTCAGCTTCCGTATCATCTATTAAAACATCTAGAGCATCTCCTCTGACCTTATGAATCTTTGAGATTCCATATGGAAGCATGTTACTAAGGTTACATGTAGAACAAGTTTTGCCTTTTTTATTTTTTGAAAGGGTTCTTTCAAAAATCAATTTTCTTGAGTCTTTATCAAATAAAACATTATGTATGGAAAAACACTCTTCTTCTGAAAACTCTTTATCTTGCATAGTGAGTTTGACCACAGGTTGTTTATTTTCCTGTGCTTGTTCTTCATCATCAGGGAATTGGATATTTTATATATCAACTTCTAAATCCATGTTTTCGAGATGGATCTTGCTCTCAGGTATGTGCTCTTGAATTTCTTGCTGAGAATTGGTCCTCTTTCTTTTTAATTGCAATTTATGAGATTTTTCCAATTTTCCCTGAGGAGGGTTTTTATCACCTCCATCATCTGAATTATTCATTGAAGATTTTTTCTGTTGAGATGTTGTAGATTGAGATTTTTTTTTGGAGAGAGTGCTCTTTTGGAAAATAATAGGAGGCTGAGCATTCTTTTCATTATAGGGTTTTACTTTCTGCTTATATTGGTCTGTGGTACTTATGATGGTTTCATTATCACCCACTTTCCTTTCAATACATTCAGAGGATCATGGCTGTCTCCCTCTTCTCCAAATATAAAAATATTGATAAGTGTATTACTAAATCCAATTGGTACCATGTGATCATGAAAAAGATGACTAGGGTCAAAACCTTTAATCTCTTTTGCAAATTTCAAGTTATATTGATCAAATTGTGTAGCATATTCATCAATTTTAGCAGTTCCTCTTAGAAAGATTTCACTCACCTTCCAAGGTAGTGGAATAAACCAATTCTTCTTTTTCTCTTAGAATAAATGAAACTAATACTTGTATTGTCTTGCCACTTCAAAAACAAATAATCTATCTAGTACATATTAAGGAAGATAAAGGGGTTTTTCATGAGAGCAATAAATCCTTATAATATTGTATTTTTCCATCTCTTCTACAATCCCATTCTTATTTAGAAAAGTTAATGCTTCCTGTGACATTCTGGATGTATTTCCTCCAAAGACCAGCTTCTTAAAAACATACACGAATTCATTATATACTCCACAAAAGTAGTGAACAACCTTTTGTCTCTACAGGGCTCCAACCTAAAGGAAGTTGCAACTCACTGAATTCTTTGGCTCCAACCAGAAGGAGGCTACAACCCCCTGATTCTCAGGCTCCAACCCGAAGGAAGCTACAACTCCCTGAATTATCTGGCTCCAAACAGAAGGAGGCTACACCCCCCTGATTCTCAAGCTCCAACCTAAAGGAAGCTCCAACTTCCTGATTCTTCGACTCCAACCAGAAGGAGGATACAACTCCCTTGCCTTTCCCCATCCCGCCACCCTGAAATATAAGTGTAGAACAAACTGTCACTACAACAGTCACTGCCACTGTCACATCAACTTGTAACCAGTCAAACTATCACTGTCACTGATACTCAACCAAATCCTATCACATGGATCATATACCAAGGACACCTCTCAACTAGATGTCCAACATCACCAACACATGATTCTACTAAGCATGTACCAATATCATGAACATACCATCACAAGATATGTGTCTCAACCATGTACCAAAGCATGTACCAAACCATCAACTTGTACCATACCAAACATCAACCTTGTACCACAACCTGTACCAGAACAAGTGCATCAACCATGCACCAACACTTGTACCAAACCATGCATCAACCATGCACCATAACTTGTATCATATGCCTCAACCATCAACTATGTACATCAACACCATACCAAGTACCAATCCTGTACCATAAAATGTATCAACCATGTACATCAACACCTCAACCAAGTACCAACACCACCAAGAGATGTATCTCATACATATTTTGTCATATACCAAGTGTAATCCTCAACAATGTATCAATATCAATGACAACCATACATCATGTGCCAATGCTTCAAGAGTATACCAAGAATAAGTCCTCAAGCATATAGTATCATCACCATGTAGCCAAACTATAGACCAAGGTACCAATACAACCAAGATGTACTAATCAATGTACCATGCCAATATCACGAAGATGTAACATGCATCAACAATACACGCTTCTCAAGCATGTACCATACCATCACCAAGCATAATATATAATCACATAAGCATACATGTGACTTGTAGCTGACTTGTTGTACTGTAACATTGACCTGTAACTCTTCCACAACCTTCAACATCATGGTACCAACATTTCCCCTAAATTTTCCTTAGCCTTGCGGGACTAAGACCCCCTATCACATGGGGCCTCAGGTGATGTCACTTAGGCAACCCGCGGGGGTGGCTTGCGTGACACCCTCAAGATGACCCGCGATGGCCTGCTAAATTAGGGTTACATAGAAACCCTATCACTCTGCAGCTCCAAAAATTTCTCTCTTTCCTCGCACTTTCTCTGCTGCCTTAGACTTGTCATTAGATTTACCAATAGATGAAAATACTAGACCATAACATTCACAAGATAGATATTCAATGTAAGTGTGTGTGTCCTTATGAGGGACTCCTTAAGGTGTATTTATACTTTTTCTAGGTAACCTCTTTCCTCATTCTTAGGGATTCTAGTACTTTCTTGTCACAACCACTTTACCCATTCATTAATTGACTTGTAACCAATTAGGGGCTTCTTGAGCATTCTTCAAGGCTTCCAACTTCACAAGGGCATATCTCCCTAACCGTAAGGAACCAAGTGGCATAAGACCTATCACCGGGAATGACATGAGAAGGCCTATCCATCTATGAATGTCTTACCAATATTTACACTATCCTTCATGTCCATATTCCTCAACAAATTTTAGGTACCATAACCACACCGATGAGGCTTCATGTAAACTTTATCAACTGCAAACAACACATCTGTTGACATCAAACTGCACTAACCATAGTTGCTGACATTAACCACTCCACCAATGACAACTAACTCACCATCAATCTCAACCACATCTCTAGGGCTTCCAGACTTCTCCAAGGGTTGACATCAATGAAAACCAACTGTCCAACAATACCCCCCTTCGGCATTGATGGCAACACCAACATTGATGGAAACACTGATGGTAACACTGATGCTCCAACACTCATGCTCCCCCTGTGACCATTGCTCCTTATACATGTTTCTCACTCTCCCCCTTTGACATCATTAACAAAGGGTCTCTCTCCTTGGGGCTGCTCCCCTTGTCTTCATGCATCCATTCTCTCTCTTTGTTTCCATGCCTTTGTTATTTCTCTTCACATTTCTCTTTCCTCATCTTCCTCTCCAAGTTCTTCTTCTCTCTTGATAGCAAAGAATGACTCCTCCTGAAAGTATACCTTCTTTGATCAATCCTTCTCTGACTTCATGTGCTTGATTCTTCTAATCTTTCTCTCTCTCCCTTTATAATCATGAGCAAAAGGATAACTCCCCTTGTTAGCATGTCTCCCCCTATCTGTATGCTAATGATCTTCCTTTCTGAATCTCTTGATTGTTTCTTGTCCCTTGACTTATTTGCAAGGTGTCATGCAGATCAATGTAGGGCTACCTACAAGTGTTTCCTTTCCTCTCTTCCAATGCTTGCTAATTGTCCATTGGTGCTTCCTCTTGTAACTCTCTGACATATATAAAAATCATTCATTACTTGATTTCAACATTCACTTGTCATGTTCATTTGACCATATTGTTCAATGATTTTCCTCTGATGATTTATCTTTTGCTGAGCATTTCTCTTTCCTAGTTCTGTTGTGCCTTTTACTGCTTTCTTTTATGTGACCAACTATTTCCACCTATTCCAATTGTAGATGCACTGCTATGTATCTTCTCCGATGCATGTTATTTGTACCTGCTAAGTATCCATCTTTGTCCATATGTCACAAACTGTCCATAATTGCTATGCATCTTCTCTAAACCATGTTTTATGTACCTGCGAAATATCCATCTATGTTCATATGTCATAAACTATCCATACCTTTGCTACTCATCAATCCACATTGCTGATCCATCTATCACTGTACTATCATGAAGGCTTCACGAGTGTAACTGATCATCACATATTCATGTTTCTTCAAACTGAATCAGATGTGTCCATTGGTCTTCTTTGTCTGAAAATCAAACTCTGCATGTCTGGAACAATCTGTACTGAAGATATCCCTACTTGAATACATACGTGGAATGCAATCATAAACTTCTTCATGTGTAACTACCAACTGATATGTATGTGGGAACACTACTTCTCAATTGATCAATCTGTCATTATGTACTTCTACTATCTAAATTCTTTGAATATGTTTATGCAAATACTTCAACCTTCTCAAAGGATGCTTCTCTGATCTATAACAACTACTGCACTGACTCCCCCTGTTCAATATTCATATTACTGAGAGTCTCCAAGTTGAATGGCTCAGAAAAATACCCGCTTTGATGCAGAGTAATCTTCCTCTTCGTCTGTAGACTCATCATTTTTGTGATTTCTGACTTCTTTCTTTCTGACTATGGATTGATGTTGCACTACAATTCCTGAAAGTACAATCTCTTGGGCTTGTTCTTTATTCACTTGCTCTTCTTTTCTTTCATGCATAATTGTCAATTCTGCAATCTCTGGGACATAGTATTTATTCACATGTTCTTCTTGTCTCTCATTTCTTCTCCAATCCTTCCTATATCTGACATATTCCTTTTTGTCTGTAGATTTTTTCTTGATCTCGTACTATTTCCAATCCTGAGAGTATGACTTCTGGGTGCCCTTCATTCATCTGTTCTTGTTTTCTTTTCCAAAATTTCTTATATCTGCTATCAATGTTATTTTTCATAGAAGTATCCATCATGCTTCTACAATCATGAGCTATGTGTCCATAGTTATGGAATTTGAAACATTCAATGTTATGTGGGGCCACATAAGCATTTCTTGCTTGAATATTTCTTCCATAAGCCCTGCAATCTGCAACTTTATGTCTAAAGTTAGTACAATAAAAACAATGACCATAAGAGAAATTTACATACCTGGGAGTGAATGATCTTCTTTGTGGTGTAGTCCTTCTGAATTCATGCCTTGGATGATCATGATCATGATTGAAGCTTCTTTATGGCTTGAATGTGGAGGGTCTTCTTGAAGATGTATCTCTATCATTTTTCTTTGATTCCGACGGACCATGATTCCTTCCTTTGACTACTACTGATAACTTTTACTCTTTTCTTCATTCTTCTTTTCTGGCAACCTAGAGTGATTTTGTTCAACATTCTCTACTGATGATGTGGATGTTTCTATTTCTTCATCGTTCTTGTTGAGCTTAACGATTTTGGCTCTCAATGTGACAAATTCTTCTTCAAGCTTCTCAACCTCTTCTTCTTTCTTCATCATCTGACTCTTAATGACTTCTTTTGTTCGCTTTGCTTCTTCAACTTAGATATTCAAGGAGATGATTTCTTTTTCAATTCTTCTTTCTTCTTGACCAAATTTTTCTTCAAGTTGATTTAAGTCCTCAGTTCTTTCCTTAAGGTGATCTGTCAAAATATTTTCTCTTTTCTCTGCTTCCTTTCTTTTGGCTTCCAAAATTTGCTTCTCTTTCATTGCTTCCTTTCTTAGTGCTACTATCTCAGCTTCCAAACACTGTTTTTCTTCCATCTGACCTTTGTATGTTTCTTCAATCTTTCTAGCTTATTCTAGCTGAGATTTTAGTTTCATGATGACCTGTTGGGATTCTTCAGAACTTTATTGAGAATTCTTCTTGATTAGTTGTTCCTCAAGAGACTGTTCTTCTTCCTTTCTTTTGTCAATTCATCTAAAACACTGATCAACTCTGCTTCAAGGTCTACTATTCCTTCTTCACAATCTTCTTCCTCTAAATCTTTTTGACATGATGAGAATATTTCTTCTTGTTATGTTCTTGCATCTTCTTTAACATTGTTTGGATTTGTGATGGGATATTCCTCAAAGTAGAGATTATGTAACTTATCCCAATGTTCTTTAGCTGATGAATATTTTCCAACTTTTTCTCTTATCGGATCAGGTAATCCTTCCCTGATGAAATCCATTGCTATTTTGTTGTTTCTTTTCAATCCCTTCTTTGTTGTAGTCTTTAGTTTCTTAGTAGCGGTATATACTCTAACAACTAATTGTGAAACATCATATCCTTGTTCCTGTAAAAATGTTTTCATTTTGATATTCCACATCTCATAGTTCTGACCAATCTGACCATCAAACCATGGTATTCCATTATCTATGTATGCACTATTCTTGATCTCTATGATCTACCTTCTAGTGGTTAAACTGTTTCCTGAAGGAACCTACTCTGATACCAATTGCTAGAATACTGAGAGGGGAGGGAGTGAATCAATATGATCACTTTTACCACTTTTAACCACAATATATAAACTTCAAATTAATCAACAATATATCATCAATGTATCATGAGTATATAAACATAATCAATATCTCATCAACTTCACATCAAGTACACATCACACCATAATTTACATGGAAACCCAAACGAGAGAAAACCACATAATGATTTCTTATATATCAAAGAATACATTCACTGGAAGCACAAACTTCCCAATTATCCATCTACAACTAGAAGGAGGATACAACCTCCTATTTACAGGCTCCAACCTGAAGGAAGCTACATCTACATGAATTATCTAGCTCCAACCAGAAGGAGGATACAACCCTCTAATTCTTAGGCTTCAACCTCAAGGAAGCTACAACTCCCTGAATTCTGTGGCTCCAACCAGAAGGAGGCTACAACCCCCTAATTCTTAGGCTCCAACCTCAAGGAAGATCCAACTTCATGATTCTCTAGCTCCAACCAGAAGGAGGATACAACCCCCTTTCCTTGCCCCGTCCTGTCGCCTTGAAATATAAGTGTAGAACAAATTGTCACTACCACAATAACTGCCACTATCACTGCCATTGTCACATCAACTTGTAACCTGTCAACTTGTCACTGCCACTTTCACTGTCACTCTCACCGATACTCAACCAAATCCTCTCACATGGATCATATACTAAGGACACCTCTCAACTAGATGTCCAACATCACCAACACATGATTCTACCAAGCATGTATCAAGATCACCAACATACCATCAAAAGATATGTGTCTCAACCATGTACCAAAGCATGTACGAAACCATCAACATGTACCATACCAAACATCAACCATGTCCCATAAAAAGTTCATCAACCATGCACCAACACTTGTACCAAACCGTGCATCAACCATGCACCATAAACTGTATCATATGCCTCAACCATCAACTATGTACATCAACACCATACCAAGTACCAATCCTGTACCATAACATGTATCAACTATGTACATCAACACCTCAACCAAGTACCAACATCACCAAGAGATGTATCTCATACATATGTTGTCATATACCAAGTGTAATCCTCAACAATGTATCAATATCAATGACAACCATACACCATGTTCCAAAGCTTCAAGAGTATACCAAGAATATGTCCTTAAACATATAGCATCATCACCTTGTAGCCAAACCAGATATCAAGATACCAATGCAACCAAAATGTACTACTAATCAATGTGCCATGCCAATATCACCAAGATGCACCATGAATAAACAAGACATGCTTCTCAAGCATGTACCATACCATCACCAAGCATAATATATAATCAAATAAGCATACCTGTGACCTATAGCTAACCTGATCTACTGTAAAACTGACATGTAACTCTTCCACAACCTTCAACAGCTTTGTACCAACATTTCCTTTAAATTTTTCTTAGCCTCGCAAGACTAAGACTCCCTATCACGTGGGGCCTTGCGTGTCATCACTTAGGCAACCCGCGGGGGTGCCTCGCATGCCACCCTTAAGCTGACCTGCGAGGGCCTACTAAATTAGGGTTACACATAAACCCTAACACTCTACAGCTCCAGAACTTTCACACTTTCTCCGCTGCCTTAGACTTACCGTCAGATTCAACAATAGAACAAAATACTATACCATAACATTCATAAGAGATATATTCAATGTAAGTGTGTGTGTGTCCTTATGAGAGACTCCTTGAGGTGTATTTATACTTTTGCTAGGTAACCTCTTTCCTTAATCTTAGAGCTTCTAGTAATTTCTTGTCGCAATCTCTTTACCCATTCATTAATTGACATATAACCAATTAAGGGCTTCTTGACCATTCTTCAGGGATTCCAACTTCACAAGGGAATATCTCCCTAACCGTAAAGAACCACGTGGCATACCAACTATCACCAAAAATGACACGAAAATGACTATCCATCTATTAGTGTCTTACCTTCATTTACACTGTCCTTCATGTCCATATTCATCAACCAACTTTGGGTACCATAACCACACCGACGGGGCTTCATGTAGACTTCATCAGATGCACCCAACACATCTGTTGACATCAACCTGCACCCAACACAACTGCTGACATCAACCACTCCATCAATGAAAACTAACTCACCATCAATCTCAACCACATCTCTAGGGATTTTATACTTCTCCAAGGGATGACATCAATGATAACTAACTGTCCAAACCAACTATCCAACATATTGTACCTTCTATGTAGTGGTGAAACTTCTTCTGAATCCTCAATCTTTACAACATTTATTAAAGCATTTATTTCCAAATTGATTGGCACTATGGCCTATTTTCCATACACCAAACTATATGGAGATGTCATAGTGTTGTCCTTTGGTGTCAATATGCTTGCGCATAATGCATCTGTTAATTTTAAATGTCAATTCTTCTGATATTGATCAATAGTATTTTTGAGGATTTGAACTAAATTCTTTTTTGTAAACTCAACCAAGCCATTTCCTTGAGGATAATAATTTGATGATTGTCCCATTAAAATTCCAAATTTCCACAAAACTTTGTAAATTTTGATCCAATGAAAATTGATCCATTATCTGTGATAAATTTCTCTAGAACTCCAAATCTCAATAGAATATTATCCTTAAGGAATTTTGTAAGTTCTTTTGAGTCTACCTTTCTTAATGGTATCGCTTATTTCCATTTTGTGAAATAACTATAGCAATGAGGATGTATAATTTTCCTTTAATTGATTTTGGGTTTATCGGTCCAACAACATCAAGTCCCCATTGCGCAAATGGTTCTTATACTGATATAGGTTGCAGAGGAATTGCAACCCTCTTCATTTTTCCTGAAATCTTTTGACAAGAGATGCATTTTCTTATTTCTGCGTATGAATCTTGAAAATTATTCACCAATAATTTCCAGCTATTATTATCTTATGTGTAGTAGTCGTGGGTGCAAAGTGACCACCACAAATTCCTTCATGAAATTCTTTGATCAATTCTTAAGACTTTGTTGCTTCAACACATCTTAACAACATTACATCAAAATTATCGTGAAACAAAATCTCAACAACTAGTACATATTGATTTCATTTCATTTTCAAAGCCCTCCTTTCTTTTGATGACATGCTATTTGGAAATTGGACGGATTTTAGATAGAATATTATATCTTTATACCATTCGGGAGATGATGTATATTTTATTGTTGTAATTGATACAACCCCATTTACTGAATCATTTCTAGCGATAAAATTACACAACCGCTGGACCCTGATTGCATGCAGTGGCTTGATCTCAATATCATACTCTTGGATTTTGGCAAGACAATTTGCCCATTTCTCTTCTTTTAATTGTTGATTGAGGCGAATTTTTATTGGAGAAGAAGGGACATGTGCTATGACACAAGAAGATAAAATATAAGTCTTGAAATGAGCTACTACCTTTACCAAGGAAAGTGCTTGCTTTTCTATATATGAATACTTCAATTCATAATCATGCATAGTTTTACTCATGAAACTTATCGAGTGTTCTTCTCCTTTACTGTTTCTCTGTGTTAAAATTGAGGCAATAGTTTCTTCTGAGGCAAAAGAGTATATAATAAAATCTTTATTAAAATCCGGGCTTATTAATACTGTAGCAGTTGGAATTGCATGTTTGATATTATTAAAATCTCATTGAATATCTTTAGTCCATTCAAATCTTTGGTCCTTCTTAAGCAATAGATTTATTGGTTTGACTATTGTTGCATAATCTGGCACAAATCTTCTCAGAAAATTTATTTTTTCAACGAATGACTAGACTCCCTTTTTTGATGTTGGTGGATCCAATTCATTAATTGCCTTTACTCTTTCAGGACCACTATAAATCACTTCCTTGCTAACTATGTGTCCCAATAGTTTTCCTTCAAAAACAACAAATAAGCATTTATTGGGATTTAAAGAGATTCCAAATAGTCTACATATTTCAAAAACTTCTCTTAATGATCAATATGTTTTTCTCTTATTTTGGAATATACAATGAGATCATCTTGGTAGTCAACCATGAATTTCCCAATCAGATCTTTGAAGTCATGATACATGGCCCTATGAAAAGTTGCTTCAACATTTTTCAAACCAAATGGCATACATACATATGCATATGTCTCCCATGGTGTGACGAAATGAGTTTTTATCATGTCTTCTTTTGCAACAAGAACCTGATTATATGAGGCAGTAACTTGTCGGAGTAACATTTGCATGTTTGGCAATGGATAATTATCTTTTATACTTGCTTTGTTTAAATCTCAAAAAATCAACACATAAGCGAATCTCACTTCTCTTCCTTACAATCATTGGATTGGAAATCCATTCAAAATGTCTGATTGGAAAAATTATTCCAACTTTTCTCAACTTCTCAAGTTCTATTTTCACCAAGGGCTTTAGCTTGGGGTTTCTCATTCTCAGCTTCTATTTAAATGGCTCAGTCCCTTCTTTTAGAGGTAAAATATGTTGGAATATTTATTTATCATAAGCTTTGAGATCATTAACTCCATGGAAGAACATCAAAATATTCTTTTAACAAAACAATATATTGATAAAATTTTTTTGGTGTGCAATTGGTCCCAAGATTCACATATTTTGGAGAACTTTCAGTTCTGATGTTTATGTTTTGAGTTTGTTGTATCTTTCGTGTAGATTATTCTTCTTTCAAATCTTTGGTCTTATCATCTCTTGTGAGTAAAGATTCAGATTTGACACAATTTTTTAAAATCAATGGAATGCTTTTTTCAACTTCACCTGCATTGGCAAGAAAATCACTCAACTATTCATCATTCTCAAATACTTGAAGAAATTCCTGGTTGTCAGGAACTGAGGGTCTAAAGATTCTTTTCACTTGAAAAGTATTCTTGTCTTGAAAATTATCTGGATTGAATAATGAAGCAACAAGTGCCAAAGAGTCAACCTTTTGATTCCTTTCACTTGGGATGAAAGATAAATTAAATGAATTAAATGAATCCATTAGTTCATTTACTCTTTTTGTATATAATTTCAATCTTTATTTTTTGATCTTATATTTTTGAGTGACATGATTTATAACCATTTCAGAGTCACCAATTATAATCAGATTTTCAATTTTCATTTCCAATGCCAAAATCATCCCTTGAATCAATGTTTCATATTCTTCCTCATTATTTGTGCAAGGAAATTCCAATCTTATGGCATGTAGATGTATACTTGGATCAAGATATTTAAATACAATTCCAACACCAATCCCTGAACTAGAACATGCACCATCAAAAGACATTCTCCAAAATCCTTTGAAAGAACTCTCTTCTTCATTTTATGAGACATCTTGTTGTTCTTGGTCCAACATGGCATAATTCCCTATGCTGACATCGACATAGCCTTGCATTAATTCATTATCCTTTTTCTTAAAAGAGAATGGTTTTCTTGGTTCATGTGGGACCTTCAACATTATTCCATCTTTATTGGGTAACATCATGTAGCTCCCATAATGTTAGAAAAATAGGACTGCGGAGCAATAAAATAAAACAAATGCGGAAACAAAACACATAAGATACACAATACAATAGAGACACAGATTTACGTGGTTCACACACATTGTGGGCTACGTCCACCAGAGAAATTTCTAGGTCCTTCCTTTATTATTATCCAGCAAATGAAGGGATACAACCTACAACAAAACCCGCTGTAACTTCCGCTTCTTTCTCTCACAGTCTCCTCTCTCAGAATACAATACTCGTCATAATGTATAGCTGCAATACATTTCCTTCATAACAGAGGGTTTCCTTCTAGGGTAAAAAACCCTAACATAATTTCTACCGTTAGATCTGCGACCTTATAATGAACGATCCAGATATAAAATGAAATTACAATATACATTTACAAGGCAATTTTTCCTTCGGGGGCTTCACCCCCGAACCCTCATCGGGGGACGCTGCCCACGAACCCCCCAGCTGGGGGGATAGGCCCCCTAGACCCTGCAGAGGGGGCACCCCCTCTCTACACTCCCCCGCGTGGAAGAGTGCACATACTTCTAGGGTGTAAAGTCTTCATGGGGTATAAACATGGCTGAAAGCAAGGACCTCTGAGTCAGGAACATAATCAGGCTCCACAACCAACAATATACTGCTTGGAGACTGATCTCAACAACTCCACCGCTGTTGTATATGCTAGACTCTAAACCTTCTTAGACCTGGCAAATTTCTCATCTTCATCTTCATTCTTGAAGACCAACTGAAACTGAGTAGGAACTTAGTTTCTCTTTGGTTACTCCCTTTGTTAACATGTCTGCAGGATTCTAGCTAGTGTGTATCTTTTCCAACTTCAAATGTCCATCTTCTAAGGCGGATCGTATGAAGTGGTACCTCAACTATATATGCTTAGTCTTTGAATGGAAGGCTGAGTTCTTTGCAAGATGAATTGCACTCTCATTGTCACAATACAACCTGCTATTCTCTTGCTTCTTTCCCAATTCCTCCATAAACCTTTGTAACAAAATCATCTCTTTACTAGCCTTTGTAGCAGCAACATACTTTGCCTCTATTATTGAAAGTGCAACAACCTTTTGCAGTTTCAAAATCCTACTTACTACTGTTCCACCTATAGTAAAAACATGCCCTGTGGTGCTCCTCCTGCTATCTTTATCACCTGCCATATCTGAATCAACATATCCCTATAGAAAAGTGTCTGAACCTCCAAAACATAATGCACGAGTAGCAGTACCTCTCAAATACTTGAGAATCCACTTTACTGCCTCCCAATGTTCTTTACCTAGATTGTTCATATACTTGCTCACAACTCCCACTGCATGTGCACTATCTGGTCTTGTGCAAACCATTGCATACATCAAGCTGCCAACTGTTGATGAATAAGGGACCTTGGACATGTATTCTATCTCCTCCTGTGTCTTGGGACACATTTCCTTAGTTAATTTTAAATGGCTGGCCAAAGGTGTACTAACTGGTTTTGCATTCCGCATTCTAAACCTCTCCAACACCTTCTCTGTGTACTCACCCTAAGACAATGTCAATTTGTGATTTTTTCTGTCTCTTTTTATTCTCATGCCAAGGATTTTCTTTGAAGCACCCAAATCCTTCATCGCAAATAAATTGGCTAATTTCTTCTTGAGCATATTTATATCCTTCATATTAGACCCTGCAACAAGCATGCCATCTACATACAATAGCAAGATAATATAGCTTCCATTTTCTAGCCTTTTAAAATAAACATAGTGATTGGAATGACATCTACTATAACCCTGTTCTGTCATAACCCTGTCAAACTTCAAATACCATCACTGCCTTGGAGCTTTCTTTAGGCCATACAAGCTCTTCTTCAACCTGCATACCAAATTCTCCTTCCCTTTGACCTCATACCCCTGTGGCTGCTACATATAAATCTCTTCCTCCAAATCCCCAAGGAGAAAAGATGTTTTTACATCTAACTGTTCAGGATGCAAATATTCTACTGCCACAAGAATTAAAATAGTCCTAATTGAAGTCATTTTAACAATAGGAGAAAATATTTCATCAAAATCTATACCTTTCTTTTGTGCAAACCCCTTTACAACAAGTCTAGCCTTGTACCGCTTTTCTCCTCCATCTTCTTCCTTCAACTTGTAAACCCATTTATTCTGCAATGCTCTTTTTCCTGTAGGCAACTGAACCAAGTCCCAAGTTTAGTTATTTTCCAAGGAATCCATTTCCTCTTTTATGCCTTGCTCCCACTTCTTTTTGGTGTCTACCTGCATTGCCTCTTCATAACATTCTGGTTCACCAGAATCAATCAACAATAAATAATACAATGAAGGAGAGTATCGTTCAGGGGGTATACTTAACCTGGTAGATCTTCTAAC
>ML819745.1:61131-97364 GCA_009831015.1 Picea engelmannii | reverse complement strand
ACACAATGCTCACAGAAGTCCAAATCAATTTGTTTAAGATCTGGCAACAAATTTCTTTTGTGAAGTATCTGCATACCCTTCTCACTCATGTGTCCCAACCTATGATGCCACAGTGCTATATCCACTCCTGTAGAAGCTAAAGAGATAGAAGAGTCAATATTACCAGTACATAAATACAATATACCTACCTTCTCTCCTTTTTCTATCATCAACGATCCTTTGATAACCTTCCATGTCTTATCTATAAATATGGATACACAACCTTCACTTGCCAATTGCCCTGTTGAAATTAGATTTTTCCTTAAATCTAGAACATGTCTTACCTCTTTCAACAACCATTGGTTTCCATTGCGTTGCTTTATTTTTACCTTTCCCATTCCAACAATTTTGCATGGTGCATCATCACCCAAATGAACTTGTCAAAAATCACCTTGAACATAATCTAGAAAATGTTTCCTATGGGGTGTGGCATAAAATGAAGCCCCTGAATCTACTACCCAAGACTCAGAAATATTATCTACAGAAAGAATCAAAGCATCTTGTAACACATCACCTGTTAAATTTGTTTCCTGATTTCTCTCCTGTTGTACATCTCTTTGTTTCTTTGGAGCTCTGCAATCTTTCTTCAGATGTCCTTTCTTCCCACAATTCCAACACTCTATCTTTCCAAGTCTGGATTTGGATTCACCCTTCCTAGAATTCCCGTGGTTCTCTGAGCCCTTTCCTCTATCCTTTTGTCTTCCCTTGTTCTCCATGTTCAATGCATTACCTGATGTCTCACCTGTGCTTTTCCGTCGCATTTCCTCACTAAGGATAACACCAACAACAACATCAAATTTTAAAGTATTTGAACCAGAGACAGAGTTACTTACAGCCACAACTAAGCCATTCCAGCTTTTTGGCAATGAGCACAATATTAGAAGAGCCCTAACCTCATCATCAAAGTCCACTTTTACAGAACTTAGTTGATTAGTAACCGTATTAAATTCATTTAAATGATCTGCAATAGACCCACCTTTTGATATCTTCATATTAAATAATCTCTTCATTAGAAATACCTTATTAGATGCCAAGGGTTTTTCATACATTTTAGCCAATGCATCCATCAGATCCTTCGTTGTCTTTTCTTTTGAAATATTGAAAGCCACTAACATTGCCAAGCTTAGCTGTATCGTTCCTAGAGCCTTTCTGTCAAGAATCTCCCATTCTTCATCCTTCATGGCCATCGACTTCTTTGCTACTCCTCCCAATGGTAGGAATAGATCCTTCCAATATAAATAATCTTCCATCTGCATCTTCCATAACTGGTAGTTTTGGCGGTTAACTTTCTCGACCCTAAACTTTCCATCTTCCAACATTGCTCCCACTCAAACCAGGAACCCTCTTTTCCTGCGAGTTACCTGGCTCTGATACTAGTTGTTAGAAAAATAGGACTGCGGAGCAATAAAATAAAACAAATGTGGAAACAAAACACAAAATATACACAATACAACAGAGACACAGATTTACATGGTTCACCAAGTGTGGGCTACATCCACCAGAGAAATTGCTAGGTTCTTCCTTTATTATTATCCAACAAATGAAGGGATACAACCTACAACAAAACTCGCTGTAACTTCCTCTTCTTTCTCTCACAATCTCCTCTCTCAGAATACAATACTCACCATAATGCATAGCCGCAATACATTTCTCTCATAACAGAGGGTTGCCTTCTAGGGAAAAAAACGCTAACATAAGTTCTACCGTTAGATCTGTGACCTTATAATGAACAGTCCAAATTTACAATGAAATTACAATATACATTTACAAGGCAATTTTTCCTTCAGGGGCTTCGCCCTCGAACCCCCAAGCCGGGGCGATAGCCCCCCTGGACTGCGCAGAGGGGGTACCCCCCCTCTGCACTCCCCCGCATGGAAGAGTGTACATACTTATGGGGTGTAAAGTATTCATGGGGTATAAACATGGTTGAAAGCAAGGACCTTTGAATCAGGAACATAATCAGGCTCCACAACCAACACATAATTCATGATTTAACCACCAATCATTGCAGACCAATCTCTTCTAAAGACCACTCCCTATGCTATAGGAAGATCAAAAACTGTAATTGTGAATACAATTATGATATATGGGGCAACATTTATCCAAGCATAAAAATATTTAATTTCTCCATATGCAGGAACTTTTCTCGAATCAATGGCATAAATACTTTCTTTGGTTTCAAAATACTTAGTGCACCCCATGCAAAGTGCTTCCATTATTGATAATGACATGATATTGTTTGTAGGTACAGTATCAACCATGCAATTATGAAGGACAACACCATGATTTTATATTGTAAGATAGAAAGGTGGGACTTTACCTTTCGGTCTCCTCGTTGGATTATTTTGTTGTTGCATTGAACTTGATGCAACAACTTCCATTTTATTGGTGGGCTCATCTAAAAATTTAAGGATATTTTGCCTCTGTTGAGGAATCTTCACAACTTCCATGAATGGAAAAGTGATCCTTAATTTTTAGAGATCATATATTACATTATATGTCATATGTGGAAGATTTCTTGTTGAATTTACAACTGGATGCTACTTATTAGGATCTGTTCCACCTGGCCTCATTTTTTATTTTTCTTTATCAACATTTTTGTTTTCTTTTCCTTTTTCCAAATTGTTTTATTTTCTTATTTGCTTGTGCTCTTGTCTGCACAACATTATCTTGCAAAATGTCATTTTCTCCACTTTCCTCAAATATATACATGGATGAATCACATTCATCTATCTATACAGATTCAAGAATTTCTTATTGAATGAAATCAACCTCTTGATCAATGTTTTGATCTTCCAAAACATCTTCTAATACTACAACGTTTGGATTTGGTGTTCTTGGTTCCCTTTGTTTGAATTCATCGGTGGTACCATCACCTTTGATCCTTTGTTCTTGAATTTGATCTCTCCTCTATTCTTGAACAATCATTCTTGGGTTAGGAAGAAGATTCTCATTTCTCCTCAATCTCGTTATTTCATTTTTCAATTGTCTGATGATTCTATTCATCTGTGCTATTTCCATTGCTAGATCATTCGTTACATTAGGAATTACTCCTTTGAGAATTCCATCACCAATTCCTCTATCTCTAGTGTTTCTTGTTCTTTTATCTTCAATTAATTTTTAAAGATGACACTCCTTGATCAGAAATAGTGAGTGTATCCATTTCTCTTTGCACTTTACCAAGAATAATATTTGGGTCTACATCAGTTTCAAGCATAATCTCTTCCATCTCCGTTGCTTTATTCATTGCTCCATTTAAGTCCTCAATTTGTGAAGATCTCATGGAAAAATTGTCATTCAAAAGCATTGCATTTTTATAACACCCAAGTATGACTGGATCATTTGGTATTCGATTCTCTTGTATTTGATTGAGCGTTCTTAAAAATTGAAAATTAAAATCCATGATCCTTTCACCCTTCTTCAAACGGATTTGGGTGAATTCTGTAAGTACAATATGATATGCTTTTGGAGGAGCATACATAGTTAGAAAAATGCCTTATAAATCATCAAAAGTAGAAATTGAATGTATTGGAAGAGACATATACCATTCATGGGCTTAGTCTGTCATTGTCTGAAGAAACAATCAAACCATCACATCATCATGTTCAACCAGATGAATCTCACACATGCTCAAAATTTTTTCCATGTCTTTCTTTGGATCAACTGATCCATCTCCTGAGAATGTTTGTAATAACCATTGTGGGAGGGTTGACAATTGATGTTGCTCACCATAAAGATTCAAAGGGATTTTTTTAACCCTTGTCTGTGGCATTCTTTGTCTTTTTGGTTCTTGATTCTCAGGAGGATCTTGGTTTCTTTCTTCTTTGTCTGCCATAATTTGATCTTTCTTTTCTTTAAAACTTGAACTTTCTTCAATTTTTTCAAGTTGTTTGCTTTTGCTCCTCGTTATCATGCCTTTATATTTTTCTAGTTTCAAACTCTATCCTGCCTTCTTTGTAATTTCTTTCTTACAATTTATCTTTCTTCTTCATGGGAAAGAGTTTGCCAAGATCTTTCAAGTTTTTCTTGAGTTTGGGTTGTTGTGAGTAACAAATCATACAATTGATGCAAAACACTTCTTTGATTTCCCAATTTTTGTAAATGGGGTTAATCAGGTTGAGGTTGAGTCCTAAAGAATTCTGGTCTAAAACCAACTTTTGTCTTTGGTCCCCAGTATGGTTGCCAAAAATGTTGATGTTTGAGTCTGTTTAGACCAAAACAACAACCTCACAAGGATATAAATCCCCTTGCGTTTTTATAGATGTGGTACTCCTCTTTAAGTTTTTCTAAAAGTTTTTTTTTGAATTCTTTCTATACAATATATATATAAATGGGAGAGTGTTATATAGTAAACTCCAAAATCTTTATCACTCAATTAAGATAAAAAATGATAAATATACACCAACAGTTCCTGAGAAAATAACTAGGAACCTTCACTCATGAAGTGTAAAATTGGCAGAAATAATATATACAAATTAAATAGGTATTTTAAGAAATAGAAAAACAAATCTCACATTCATCACATTCATAAAATATTTTTGATCACATTTATAGGAAGAAAAACAGATGGCCCATATGTTAGAGAACCTCAAAATATTTCTTCATTAGAATCAAAATAAGATTTTGATGAGTCAATTTCAAATATCTTATCCTCAAATGCTTAGAGTTCAAAGATACAGTCAAAATAAACCCCGAATTGGTTCTCTAGGATTTTCTAAAAAATGATAAAGTCTTTACAATCTGATGAAAATTAATGCATTTGTCCAAAAGGACTGAGATTGGGGCTCCCATGGACCATAAAACAAAATAAGAGAAGAGAATGGAGTCATTGAATCAAAGCAAGAGAAAGGATAGACTTGGAAAGAAAAAGAAATAAAGGATCAAAAACCAATTACGTTCTTCAGGGAAAGAAAAAATGTAACTAGATGATTTTTGATCTAGAAAAAGAAAAAGTTGGGGACAAATGTGATCGTTAGACTTACTGTGATGAGTCTCTCATGTCTTCATTTGATTGTTGATACACCTTTTATATATTTATTTGCTGCAGTTATATGACTATTATCAACTTCTTTGGTTGGACCCTCGGTAATCTTGATTAAATCCCTTTTTAACCATTCTTCAGTATATTGTTGCAAAGGGGCAACGATCACCTCTTGTTTGACTTTGATTTTGAACAATTAATTTTCATATTCTCTATATTCAATTGAAATATTTTGTAATGTACTTTCAATATCCTCATTTCTATTGGCATATTCAATAATCCAATTATCAATATCATCTTCAGTATATTCAATCACACTATTGAACTTCTCTGCTAACAATTTCTTTAATTTTTCCATGCTTTCTTCAAACTGTTGTCTTGTTTGAAGCATTGAGTTCGAGATTAGCTTTGGATATTCTACTTCAATGGTGTTTCCTGCAAGATCTAATCCAGTCAATTTAAAATAAGATTCAATCTTTTTAGATGTTAAGTCATTAAGTTCATTTGATAATTCCCTTAATAAATTAATTCTTTGAATCCAACATTCCTTTAGTTGATTTATATGATTTTGATAAGTAAGTCTTCTTGTTTTCTTTCATATTCAGTCATTTATGAGACCTTCATAATGAATGTGGCAAGTCCATCCTTGAAAAATCCTCCATCATTTGCAATGTCAACTTTCAAATATTCTCTGGTATTTTGAATCTTGGAACCGAGAGAAACAAAGCTACTTGCTAGATCCCATGTATTTAAAATAAGAGACATATTTTTCTTAATATTCTGTTCAATATAATGTTTGGTTGCAACAACTAAGCTTGAGGTACCTTTTAATCTTATACTTGACTCTGGATTTTTCTCAAAATTCCTGCCAGGTTGAACTGTTGCAACAAGGGTGGATAATATTGGTGGAGGCATTAGATTAAACTCTAATTCTTGTATCCATTCTTTAATTCTGGCATTCTCAGCTTCCATATCATCTATTGAAATGTCCAGAGCATCTCCTGTGATCTTATGAATCTTAGTTATTCCAGATGGAAGCATGTTATTAACGTTAAATGTAGAACAAGTTTTGCCCTTTTTATTTTTTGAAAGGGTTCTTTCAAAAATCAATTTTCTTGAGTATTTATCAAATAAAGCATTATGTATGGAAAATGACAATTCTTATGAAAAGTATTTACCTTGCATAGCGAGTTCGGCCACAGGTTGTATATTTTCATGTACTCGTTCTTCATCATCATGGAATTAGATATTTTCTATATCAACTTCTTAATCCATGTCTTCGATATGGATCTTGCTCTTAGGTATGTTCTCTTCAATTTCTTACTGAGAATTAGCCCTCTTTTTTTTTTGCTTACAATTTATGATATTTTTCCAATTTTCCTTGAGGAGTGTTTTTATCACCTCCATCATCTGAATTATTCATTGAACACTTTTTCTGCTGAGATGTTGTATACTGAGAGTTTTTTTTTGGATAGGGTTCTCTTTTCAGAAATAATAGGAGATTGAGCATTCTTTTCATTAGAGGGTTTTCCTTTCTGCTTATACTGGTCCATGGTACTTATGATGGTTTCAATATCACCTACTTTCCTTTCAATGCATTCAACCGTAGGATCATGATTGTCTCCTTCTTGTTCTCCAAATATAAAATATTAATAAGTGTATTATTGAATCCAATTGATACCATTTGCTCATGAAAAAGATGATTAGGGTCCGAACCCTTAATCTCTTTTGCAAATTTCATGTTATATTGATCAAATTGTGTAGCATATTCAACAATTTTAGCAATTCCTCTTAGAAATATTTCGTCAACCTTCCAAGGTAGTGTGATGAACTGCTTCTTCATTTTATCATAGAATAAGTGCAACCGAGATTTGTATTGTCTTGCCACTTCAACAACACATAATATATCCAGAACATAGTAGGGAAGATAAATGGGTTTTTCATGAGAGCAATAAATCCTTATAATATTGTATTTTTTCATCTCTTCTACAATCCCATTCTTATTCAAAAAATTTAATGCTTCCTTTGACAGTCTGGATATATTTCCTTCAAAGATCATCTTCTTAAAAACAAACACGAATTCATTATATACTCCATAAAAGTAGTGAACAACCTTTTTCCTCCACAGGGCTTGATACCACATTGTGATAGGGTCAACATTACAGTTTACCCTTTTTCATATATTCAATCCTTTGAAGATATCAAAATAAGTAATACCAAATATTAAGTAGGAGGCCATGTAGAAATTCTTAGTGTCTTTAAAATTTTGACAGTTGCGAAGAAATTTTAGTAGAGATAATTTTTTCCCGATAAAAAATTGCTTGTTCATGGAATGTAAAATATAAGATATAAATAGCCAACCGTGGAATGGTTTCTGTAGACTCTTGTCCTATAATTATGTAAAAAACCATGCTACTTTTCAGTAGGGAATTTTCAATTAACTAACTTGGATTATGGATATATCCTCTGGCATGGCTGAAATATCTTCTAAGTATTCTTGCAGAAGCTCTAATCCGTTGTTCTTCTCCTTAAGGAAACTTCTAGCTTCATCTCCTTTGAATGTGATAGTCGACTCTGGTAATTTTAACATTTTCTTGAATGTTGAAGGTGCTAAAGAGATATGGGATCCGTTGTGTAGTAAAATTGCCCTTCGATTTTGAATAAACTTGTCAACGCACTAGGAGATTATGTCTTTGCAATAAAAAACATTGGGAACACATCCAACTAGAGCAATACCTGATGTCCAAGTCCTATTTTCATTTCTTTTTGGTAGAGGCAATGTTGTGAAATACTAGTAAGACCTTGACCAATGAAAATTGTAGTCTTCTTGTGTGAACATGTTCAGTGTGTCTCCAAAAAAATGTTGCTTTCTCATGACCATTCTACTATAACTGACGAACTCTGCATATAATTCCTTAGAGTATTAAAATACAATATTCTTCAGTGATATGAATTAAGTCCTTTTCGATGGAGAAGTTAATACAAATTAAGTGATATTACCTCGAGAAGTATGCAATCAATAATGTTTTTTTTTTTTTTTCCAAGAATTCAATTAGCAGTTACCTTCCATAGGAAAAGCATTAAGTAGATCTCGAGAAATGTGAAAAACGTAATGGATATAGAATAGTGCGGTGGTGAGCATGGAGGAAATATGAGGATGAGTCCGTGAGTCTGAGAACTTACGAACTCACGGTGTAAAGGATATGAAGAAGATTATATTTAAGGGCCATTATGAGGGTCACAAAAGATTTGGTGTATTTTGGTGGTAGCAGACTTAAATAGAAGAGCAAGTGAACCCGTGAGTTTAGAAACCCAAGAACCCGCTATAAAGGATATCAAGAAAATGGTTAAGTCTTGGTGCAATTTGTATGCGGTGGAGAAGAGAGGTGTGTTTTGTATAACAAAAAGTTATTTGGGAAAGAAAATACACCTGTCATGAATGAATTTGCCATGAATAAAAAATTTTCTAAGAAAAAAGACATAAGAAGAGAATAAGTATTAAGGTACATATAGATCAACACCTTCCAACCACTCCTTGAGTCCAACCCTCACGTGCACTCTGCAAGGTTCCAGGTCACCCCACTAACTTGTGCCCTACCCTTCCGTAGTTATAGAACCTTATCCATCTCCCCAAGATAGTACCACTTCTCCCCTCCCTGGTAGCCACATCCATCAACCTTACCCAAGAATCTACCCCCACACATAATAAAAAATTACGTACCAATTTTTCATGCGTCGTATGCTCACAATATGGCCATTGCACTCACCATTGTCTCGCTCTACCCAAATTTCGAGAGACGTTGGAAACAATTCGTCAAACATCCTTGCTCGGACCCAATCCAACAATACCATAATCAACAAGACTCAATCAAGATGACTCATCCAAAATTTATTATGTATCCACCTCGATAAATGAAAGTCATGCATGCCCATGTGCATTATGCGGTCAAATGGACCATTTCACTTATATGTGTCCATCAATCATTGAGTATCACACTTGAAGAATGAATACCATCAAATTTTTTTGAGAGGCCCCCCACACTACAAGGTCCCTTAGCATTGTCGCCACTCCCCAGAGTGTGACTAACCAACCCATTCAAGAGTAAGAATTCATACCTATTTCCCCACATGCCTTCCTAGTGAAACTATGACCAGATACCCTTACTCCAACCCCACCTAACTCACCGAAAATCCCATGGAGAGAGATTCCTCCTCCTCCTCAAGACCATGATACAAACACACACACACACACATGTGCGTGTGTACATATTTCTTACCTTTCTTCCATCAAAGAGGCACTATCGCCCATTGAAAAAACAATCTCTTTTGATGAAAGTACTACTAGATCACAAATCCCATCAACTTGCACTTCCTCAACAACCACAGATTCTTTGACCTCCAATACTATTTCATTCTCATGTGAGATGTCCAACCCCATTGTGCAACCCTTTCCTTCTCATAAATATGAAAATCCTTTTCATTCCTATGTCTTCCATTTAAATGAAGACATTTTAGAGGCCACGATGATGCCTGAGTAGCCCTAGGATGCAATGCACCATTGATCATTCTTCCTGTCTCGAGATGATTTTCAACCCACTGCTGACACCAATGTTTGTGCGGTGGAAACTAAAGACTTCATTCCTGTAGGGCACATCGATTGGTTCAAAAACCCAATCCCCGCCTCGATGCTTTTAATGAAGAGAACATGGCCAACATTTCCCCAACCATCAAGGTAGAAATTTCCATCAATGCCAACATCGTTGAGGAAATCACCCTAGGTGCCGCATGCTCTACTAAATAAGTCCTTTCCTACAGGGTCCTTTTTCAAGAGTACTGTGACATTTTTTCTCGATCATATATAAAAATGCCTAGCCTCAACCAAGCCATTGTTGAACACTGAATCGACACTTGTCTAGATTTTGCACCTGTTCGCCAAAACTAGCGGCCCATGCATCCCTCTAAAGACATGAATATTAAAGTTGGAATCGACAAATTACAAACTGTTAGGTTCATATAACCCATTGCATATACATCATGGGTCTCCAAGCCCATCCCCGTTAACAAAAAACATGGAACCATTCACATCAGCACTGACTTCCAAGAGCTCAACCCACCCCTTTCATCGATCAAGTAATCGATGCCTGTGCCAGACATGAAGCCCTATCATTTATGGAAATTTTCTCTGGCTATAACCAAATTCAAATCCGCCATACAGATCAGTACAATATTTCATTCACCACACCTTGGGGAAGATTCTCATATCACATTATTCCCTTTGGACTTAAAAATGTTGGAGCCACATTCAAGCGGACGATGACCTATATTTTTCATGATCTCACCCACCTCATTCTTGCATATTTGGATGGTCTCACAAGTCTCTCCAAGAAACAATCCCAAGACCTTGAGGATCTACATATCATCTTCCAAATATGTCATCAATACAACATCGATTTAAGCCCCCTTAAGTGTGTTTTTTGCGTCACTGCTGGGTGATTACTCAGATTCATAGTATCACACCAAGGGATCACCATTTTCCATTCTATGCAATGGTATGATCTGTTATGATTTTCATGCACCTTCTTTGGGGCCCATATCCCAATACCCCAGTTACAGGTATGCTTTCTCACTATCATTTCGTCAAATTTCTACAAAATGTTCTTTACTATCATGTATTTTTCACTTCGAGTATTTATTTTTGTGTGCATGTAATCATCAACAAACTCACAACACATCCAGTTACAATCATTCCATGGTCCCTTTAGGTATAGGTTTCAAAACTGACATGTATTTAGTCCCTCTTCGACTAATTACATTTACCGATATCATCCCTCATCATCTGCCTCTAGGTTCAACATGTACGGTATCACAACAACTTCACCTAGTTTCACTTGCATTTAGTTGTTGTGTGTTGGTAGTTCTTTACCCACATGGGTTGTCTAACATTTTTAACCCCCTAAGCAAGTTGACACCCATGTTGTTTTATCCCATAAACAAAAGAGTCCATGTAGTTCACACATCAAAGAATAAACCTCATACTTCTTCTCATCATATTTCTAGATCATAACCCAATGGAATCCCAGATCATTAAACACTTTGATTGGTTTTGTTAAATGCACTCTTTCATTTTCATTGGCCCCTCATCTCCTCCAAGACTAGTTGTCCATTTGCACTCCAATCCACCATCCACTCACATTCTTAGAGACTCACCCTTGGCCCCCCCACCCTTCATTTTGTTTCAGACACTTGTGTCTCCATAAGGCCAAGCCATATTTTCACTAGGGCACCCGTCTCCATGCATGCAAATTCAACCCAAACTATTTGTTCATTCATTTGATAATTGTATGAAGTACCTTTTTATTTCTAGCAAGCAAGTAGACTTAGTCCATTGTTGTCGATGGCACCATTTTTTACATGGAAACAACGCTTGTCGCCCTTGGTTGGAGAATATATAATAAACAAATTTGTCTACAAACCCCTGTCTTATTGACCAAGCCTTGAGTTTCCTAGCACCCTCTATTATGATCCTCGAGTTTTCACCTATAAATACCCACTCTTTTCATCCTCGCCACCTTTATATATAAATTGATAAAACCTCATCAATGTTTGATTGTCCCCTTGACATCAATTTACTTTTGGTCTAGGTACATCTTATGATTGCTTCCATTATCCACTATCATTAATGCTCCAACCAAGGGAAGTATTGAGTCCCATTTACCACCAACCTCGCCCATCTTTACCAGCCAATCACCACTCTTAAAAGTCAATATTTGATACCATATTGATCAATTGATTTCAAGGAGGAATTTTCTACTTACGGTGGTCGTTCCATTCCTGTCGAACTTAACACTAGTTTCTGGGAATGTTTTAGTATCTCAGTTCTCATTACCCTACAAATGATGAGCCTCGAATGGGACAAAGAGAGTCATGCTTTCTCTCTACTTCTGTTGACCCCTTTGATGTTTGACATCAACACCTGTCCATATCAGGGTGGGTCTTACTTAGTGACAATTGCAGTTCTTAGTATTGGTGAAAGACCTCTGGACTTGATAGGCCATCAATGCCTATGAGTCATGAATACCCATCACATATGTTCACTTCAAGTTTCAGGGTAAGGTTTCATCCATAATCATTATTTTTCATTACCGATGCCCTCGAGGGCGATGCATATTTCTACTTCATCAATTTTTTTAGCTATAATATCATCTTAGTTTTCATCCTTTGCATGATCTCACCAGAGGCCTCCACCTCTTATCTATCATTGTAATTACTTCTAGTTATGGTATGAGTATGGGGCATTCCCACCTCAGTTATATAATGATATTTCTTCTTTATAGGGTAGTGTTTTTATAGGTGAATCTCTCCTTCTTCCTCTACGGACCATTCTCTCTCTCTCTCTCTCTCTCTCTCTCTCTCTCTCTCTGTACAAAGCATCAATGCACACAACAAAAGAAATGATGACATGTTTAAGCTATACGACTTCTCCCAACCTCACACATTAGCGAGCATATGTTATCATCTAAAATCACTCACCAAGATATACAGGCGATCACCAAAGAAGTCATCAGTCAAATACACCAAAGCACATACTCACAACATTAACAAATCTCATTCAACAAAGCATGAAACTGTGGAAAGTGGGATTTGACAACTCTGTACGACCTATCAAAGCGAGTTTCACACTATTCGTGCAACTATCCTTATCAAAAGTTGTGCAGATTTTAAAAATGATGCATTTATGATGCCACCCCATTTCACAGAACCTCCACTTAGAGTACCAAAATAGGTTGACCCTTCAGCTCTAAAAATAGCTTTAGGACCACACAATCATAGGGGGATCCATACCTATGTGGACTCTCCTTTCACACTTGGAACTAGATAATTGAGGGCTTGGAGGAAGAATATATAAAGGAGCCATGGAAATGCATTCAAGGGGAAGAAAATCAATGTAATATTATGTTGATTGCACGAGTGTAGACAATCCTCCTTTCTCTGAAGCTCATTCACACTCTCATAGCCATTATTATTTAGTGTATTGAACCTATCACCTCTTGAGAGTTTTGTACACCTATTCACATCATTCCATTTTGTTTAGAGAGAAAGAGAAAGGGGTTCCATTGGGAACAACAAGGAACCTCCCAAGGAGGACTAGGAGAGCCCACTTGTGTTCACACTGACCTATGCGATGTTATCAATACAAGCCTCATCTGTTGGTAACAATTTTTTGTCTTTGTAGTTTTCTCTTGTATCTCACTTCTCATGCATTTGTTTCTTTGTTTTTATTTATGTTTTGTATCTTTTAATGGTTCACTATCATTAATATATGGTTTGTGGTGTTAGTATATCATGCATTATCACTTAATAATTGTTGTTTTCCCACCCCTATGGCCAAACAAGATAAACACCTATCTTTGAGAAGAGATGTGAAAATTACGTTCATTCGTAAAAATCCCATAACAATAGGGTAAATTACAATTTTTATGATGCCAACATAACCTAAGGAGCAAATACCTTAAAATGAAAGAATCTTAGACCTATAATGATTAGGGTTGAGTTGGACGAATTTGAGATGTCCAAAAAAAAGGGAGCCTTGTCAAGATCATAGCTTTTCACTTAGTGCCATGGTTTGGGTCATCTTTAACTCATTGGAAAATACAATAGTAAATTGGGTTAGGACCCTAGTCTTTGGGCATAAATTCTCGTAAAAATGCATGA
The DNA here is from genome assembly GCA_009831015.1 of Picea engelmannii. Classification (NCBI taxonomy): domain Eukaryota; kingdom Viridiplantae; phylum Streptophyta; class Pinopsida; order Pinales; family Pinaceae; genus Picea; species Picea engelmannii. The sequence goes on along the minus strand of ML819745.1, from coordinate 83,632 downwards.
GAAGACCCCAAAAAATGCACCAAAAAATTGTGACCCAAAAACTACCAGTGTTACAAGAATTTGTTAGGCAATCCTAGATGGCAACATGGACCAATCCTCATCCTTAGAGTAGGAATGGCCCCATTTTATCAAGTTATTGTACCAGATGAGGTAAATTCTATTGGATCTAATTCTTGGTAAAACACTTTCCTTGGTGAAGAAACTGTCCTACCTTGACAACTGGATAAATATGTATTGCCTACTAGTATGTGCTCTTTATCAACTAATCTAGATTGTATAAAGACTGAAATGAAGAACATGCAATATTGCAAAGAGAACACAAATAGAGTATTGAAAGCAGAGTATTATAGTGAAAACCAACTTCTATTAATGAATCAAATGGTGAAAAACACTACAATATACATAGCACTGCAAAATGGCTAGAATGGTGATAGCTTATCTATGAAAAGAAACGTGACAATTACATTCATTCCTAAAAATCCTTTAACAAGAGGTTGAAACCACATTTTATAATGACGCCAAACAAACATAAGAAGAAAAAATCCTAAACTGTAAGAACCCTATCCCTAACATGATCAGGTTTGAGTTGGAATGTTAAGCTAGATGAATCTATGATGTCCAGAAAAAAAGGGGAGCTTTGTCGGGAACACATATTTTTCCTCCATGTTTAGTTTTGGGTCTTCTTTATCTTGTTGGAAATAAAACTAGGAAATTGATTTAGGTCCACAATATATGTGTGTAATTTCTCCCAAAAACACATTGGAAGGCCTTGGAAAATGCATAGCAAAATCATGACCAAAAAACTGCCAGTACAAACACTGTTTTTGAGATGGAATTCAATGGCCACCTAGATCAATATATGAGTGTAAAGAGTTGAAATGTGCAATTTTTAGTGAGAATGTTGAAATGTGCAATTTTTAGTGAGAATGTTGAAATGTTGGGATATGTATAAGTGAAACTTGTGGCTATCAAATGGACCGGGCAACTAATGTAGTTGTGAATTGGGTTGATTGATTGAGATAATTATCAATTGCACCGATCAAATGATTGAGGTAGTTGTTAACTACACCGACCGACCAATGGTGCCAACTTAGTCCACTCAAGGATTATATAATTTATCTTAACAAGTTCCTTGGCCAAGTTATGTGGAAATTCATGTGTTGTGGTGCCACACTTGGGGGTTTCGAGTGAAAATATTAAACCTATATACTTGGGAGGCTTTAGCCTCATTTGTATTCATTATCATGTATTATCACGATGATCTGAATTATGAGCTTATTAATTATTAGAATATCAAGGATACTCACCACATATCTCTTATTATTTGGTATGTACCTTGGTTTTTTTTCAAAAAACACGATATACCCACACATGTTGGTTACCTTAGGACAAATTCTCACACACGAAGATCAAATCTCAATATACCAATCTTTTCATGGTTAAAACCCTCAAATAGTGAAACGATCCATGGTCCTAGCCAATGTGGCCACTTGAGACAATTAATTAATGAAAAAATAATAGTTTACATGAAAATTTCTCACAATCGATCATTGGAAAATGACCCTCCATGTTCTTTAAATATAAATCATGGACCAATTGGGTGCTAAGCCATAGATCAAGTGTTTTTAATATCACATAGATGCTTGAACCATAAAATCACTCATGTGCAAGACATGATTATGACCATCAGATTGCTAAAGTACAAAAGAAAACTAAAGAAACACAATAAAATCACACTTTAAGCTAACATTACATTAGACCAAGTTGACTTTAACTAACTCCAAGTGTCAAAATATCCCAACACCCCACCTCCCCCCCTTGATAATAAATTGAGATATGATCGAAGGATTTACAAAGAGACAAAAGGAGTAGGAAGGAGGCATTAAATCCCATCCCCGCTTAATGACAACTTCCCAGACTCCTAACATGGACAAAAACTTTAAGAACTACATTTCTATAAGGGGCTTCATGAAAATTTCAGCTACTTGGTCAATTTTACAATAATAGGAGACTTCAAGGGTGTGATCCTGAAAAATATTCCAAATGAATTGCATGTGTAAATCAATGTGTTTGTTGCATTGATGATGAACGAATTCCTTAACTACTTGAATGACACTATAATTGTCACACCACAGTGTCATCTGATGCTTATGTGAAATCCAAACTTTATCAGGATTTGTCTAAGACAAAATCTTCTTTACTACTGTGAACTATTGCTCAATGCTTTGCTTCTACTAAAGAAAGAGAAATGGAATTTTTTTTATTGCAAGGCAAGTGATAGGTCTGGAACCAAGGTTGAAAATATATCTTACAATAGACTTCTAATCATTAGGGTTGTCGGCCTAGTCAAAATTTGTAAAACCAACCAACATAGAAGATCCCCCTAAACCATATTGTATACCAAACTTAAATGTACCTTGGATATATTGAAGTATCCTCTTTACTGCTTTCCAATGGCTTTTGTGTGGTTCTTTCATGTATTGGTAAATGATACCAACAACAAAGAAGATGTCAAGGTGAGTATGATTTAAATACAAAAGGTTTCCAACTAACCAATAGTACAAAGTGGTGTCCACTTTGGGATGAGGTACATATATATATTGAGTCCAGAGTGCCTGTGTGATTAGCCAACGAGTCTAACAAATGTATTATGTAACCAAAATCGCTTTTATTAATAAAATACATCATTGCTGTAGACCAAGTCATGCAAAAGAGTATGGGGGGATAAGACTCCATGAGAGGGAAAGGGGGCTAATCCAAAGGGGGGGCTTAAGCCAAGGAATGAATTGATATCATTCCTAAGTCATAATCTTTATGTTATAATTTTATCATAAGTTCCTAAGTGATAGGAACAAATTACCAAGTGGAGTCAAAGGCATTTCCTAGAGTGACAAGTGTCAAGATAGGAACATGCAATATAATGCGGGGAACTTATTGTAATTCCATCATCATTCTTCTAATCATTCAATCATGCTGATTTCCATCATCCGTACCTTGTTGGAGTGTAAGATGAAGATGACGGTTACCTAGTAAATCCTTGGTTTTTTGGGTTGAAGAAGCAGGTTGTCAGGCCTTTGGAGCACTCTCTCTAGGTGAGAGAATTGATGGGAATAACTTTCCTAGTGTGCTAGGATAGTGGGTGTTGTAACTCCTAGATAAACCTTGTGTTTAATGTGCTATGGAGCTCTAAGAATTCATAGTCAGCTTATTGTTGAAGCCCTAGAAGGGAAGTGGGATAGCCTGAAGGACTGTTGAGCAGAGAAGAGGGTACACTTTCTTAGGTGGGACAGGTTGTGGGGAATGAGAGGCTATGAGCTGTTGCTAGAGTTGGCGCTTGAGCATTTGTTGTTTTATGCTGTGTGTCAGATCTTAATTGGCTTAGGAGCCTTTTCCCTGGTGGAGTCATAGCCCCAACTTTGGGGTGACCTGCTGTTGAGAGTGTATGAACAATAGAGTCTACGACTGGGAGGAACGTCTGAGGTATGCATGTAGTTGGTGAATTATAGAAAAAGATAAGTGTTCTTTATGTGTTTTTACATGTTTTTTTTTATCATGTGTATGTTTATGTTAATTTTGTTTGTTGAAATTGTAAATAATTATGCATGGTTGTGTATGTTATTTTTAGTTTTGCATTACTGTTGCATATGTAGGGCATGGTGGTTAATAAATGTTACCTGCCGTCAATTTTAATAGTAATGGAAACGAGATTCTGACGTGAGGCTTGAATCTTCATGTGCGCTAGGATAAATTTGAGTGCACGACATAGGGTGAGTTGCGAATGTGTGGATTATCTCGGTGAGTTATTCCGCTATTAGAATCGGTATTAGAGAAAAAACTTTGTGTCACACGACCTAACTTGGTGCTAGGTACATTACATTGAGGTTTCAAAGCAAATTTTGGGTTTTCTGGTAACGGGGACGTTACATTGTGGTATTAGAGATTTTGGTTCAACACCATATTTGTATGGGTATGAGATCAACATGAAATTGGTAAAAAGTTATGAAGCTTGGATTGAATGGTTATATGTTTCAATTTTCCTTACTTGGTTGAAATTGCTATTTGTAACCACTATCACGATTTCAATTCTATGATCCTAATCGACCCAAATATTTGACTAATGAATTACCATATCATAAGTTCACGAATTATTATGACATGAGATTTCATGTTATTATTACAATGACTTCGTGTATGGGTTGGCATACTGGATAATTGTAACGATTTAATGGCCATTATGGAGAATCATAACCCCAAAACCTCAAAACATTACATGGACTGCTACACCTGCAACAAGTGTATTTTTAAATTATGAGATATGTACTATATATGGTCAAATATACCATTTGTATTAATTGCAAGGTTTAATGAGTTAGGTTCAAAACATTTCTCCATATGAGTGTCTCACTTCCTATGCATTTCTTTGGTTACCCTTGTTGCATTTGTGTGCTCATCTTTGTTAGTACATGTAGTCTATCCTTGGCCGAATTCTCCATGTGTTCATGGAACCTATGGTAAGAATTGATCCTGCAGGGGACGAGATCATAGAAGCTGACAAAGCTCAACCATGTTTAAAAAAAAAAGGTGGCTAGGGTTTATTAGGTCTTTCCGAGGACATAATTTAGGTATTTCCCAGAGCCTTCACACAAAGTTTCAATGGTAAAAAATCCAAGGTCGAAGACTTGGATTTTGAAGTAAATGAAACCCTCATTGCTGAAGCTACACAGTTTCCAATCGTTGGGGAAAATTGGTCGAAGAACTGCCCAGTCAAGAATATACCCTGGAGGGAATTTTTGATTTCAAAGAAGACTACATATAATCCCAAAGGTATGTCCATTTCTCAACTTAAAAGGAAATGGCGGATTCTGGTTACAGTCATTAAAATGTATATTACTCGTGAGGGCCATTACAACTTAGTATTTTATTACCACTTTCGACTTCTGTTAGTCTTTCTTGGTCAGCCATTGAATTTTCCCTATTACTTACTTAAAAGCATGTCTAAGATGGCTAAAGTTTACCAAAGAGGGTTTGGAAACCTTGTTAGAATCCTTTTCCATCATGGGTTGATTTGAATTCTTGTTGAATTCAAGCTGTATCAATTAGGTGAAATTTGGGAAAACTTCCTTCAAAGGAACAACTTTAATGTCTCAATTTAGAAGAAAGGTGAAAAGGAAATTCCTCACGTAGTTAAACATTCTCAGGGAATTGTTACTGAAGGTGTTTCAGAACTCATCTCACAAGTTTATCAGGATATGTTTATAGAACCCTCTGTTCAATCATGCAATGTAAGTCCGATGAAAGTTGTTTGTCACAACAGTAAATTCGCAGAGCCAATTTCGGCTCGGGTTACTCGTAGCTCTTCTAAAAGAGTCAAAATCAACTTTTAGGATAAGGGTTCTGATTCTAAGTTACTTGGTAGATGTAAATCTGAACTAGGCCACAACATCAACCGGGATCCTACAAGTGTAGTGTCAAGACATTTAGAGGATTAGATACGACAGAATCAAATTAAAAATAGGCAGTTGACAAGGATATTTTCACGGGCTCAGAGAAACAGATTTAAAAAAGTCTCTGGTCCTACTGCTTCTACAGTTATTGACCTAGAAGAGCCTGAAATGAATAAGGAATGTCCTTCTCATAAGTTGAAGTCTGAGACTAATCTTAAATCTCACTAAAATTTCCATCACTTTGTGCATAAGGAAGCCAAGCTCGATAATATTCCATCACCTGATAATAAACAAGAAGTGCCATCTCATGTTGTTAAAGATAAATGGCATGATGGTTTTCTTTTTGAAGCTTAGTTCTGGAAGGAGAAATATCATGTTGTAGTACCTCTTTTAAAAAGTAATTTGGTCGAGCTTGAATTAGAAAATCAACAATTAAAAGTGCATAATTGAATTATGATTGAGCAATATGAGAGACAAATCTCTGATTTGAAAAAAAAGAATGGCAGTGCTGAAAGTCCGTTGGTTTTTAAAACTTTGGGAATTAATGTTTTCGTCACCTCAGATCTTAAGAATCTTGTCCAATATAAAGATTAATGTCCAATTGTTGTAAATAGAATTTTAGTTGAAGACTAATTTCATTTTGAGGTATGAATTTGTTTGTATTCTATTTTCATTTGATTTTATTTGTTTATTTAAGAGCTACAAAATCGTAGATTCTGTAGATACTCTATTTAAAGTGAGTCTGTTAGTAATACGTTTTATTTTGATGTACATGTGTCCAATGAAAGACCGACAACTGGCTTATGGAATGAGTATCAAAGTTATCGTGATTCCTGTTGGCTATCCGAGGTTTTATAAGATTATGATCTTTTATTTCTTTTTGTCGAGTTGTTAAAAGACTTTGTTGTAATATTTCTAGAACATATAGTTGGACATGATTTACCTCCTAATTTTAAGGAGATATGTTTTATCTTTATACCTCATAAACTCTTCACTATAAAAAGAGTGTGAGGAAACAAAAAAGACATTTAGATTCTGATGAAAGAAAGAAAACTCTGAACACTGTTGTTTGGTATTTCCTTTTTAATATAAGACTGGATCATTTTGGTTTTGTGTTTTCAACTGGAGTGCAAATGCTTAGTACTACTGCTGGTATTTATATTCCTAATCTTTCATCAAAATCATTTTTTTTTAAATTTCTTGTGTTTCAATGTCATTTCATATATATAATTGAGCACTGTTGATCAATTTTATTCATATAGTTCGTTACATAAGGATTTATAAGATTACATGTATGTGAATGTTGTTTATGAATGATGCATTAATTAAATGTTTAAATATAATTTCACTTTATTTACAATGTTATCATTTTAGTATTGCTTTAATTGATCTACATCATTATTCATTACTATCTCTTGTACTCACGTACATCATTATTCCTGGGATTCAAATTTAGTATTAGTATAACTGTAGTTTGTTATTTATTAGAATGTTAGAATAAGAGTTACTGTATTATGATTTTTTCTCATTTCATTTCAGAATAATTGTTATCCATCTTTCTTCTAAGTCTCCATACGTTGGAGCTAATTTCTGTGTGGCTTTGTTGAGCCCTAGTTTCAATTTAGTTCAAAGATTGAGTTAGTTTAGTATTATATTTAACATTTGGTTTGTATTAGAATTAGTTTAGATAGGATTATATTGGATTAATAAATAATTTAGGATAGTTTTAAATAAGGGTAATTGGAACCATGATAACCAGTCAGGCTCACCACAACAAACAAAAAAGGGTCTAATTGGGACCTTGACCGGGTGATACCCTAAATGTTGATCATGGTCAATTTTGGCCATCAACAACGCGTAATGTTGGTGCATTGAAAATTGGCATTGTGTGGAATATAGCTTGTGATATATGCATGATATTGGTGCGTGACACAAAAGTTGTGCACACTAGATATTAGTGTGTGATATAAAATTTGTGTGCAATGGGTATTGGTGTGTGGCACAAAAAGATGTGCACACTAGATATTGATGCACTGTGTAAAAGTTGTGTGCACTAATTATGGGTGTGCAGTGCATGTGCTACATTTTGGCATTGCACATGTAGAACTTGAGCATGTTGAATATGGATGTATAATTCAGAGCTAATGCACGTGAAGGATTCAAAAACAAAGAAGAGTAGGGAATCAAAGGAAAATTATCGAAGATAGGTGCAGGTTGATTTGGCATTCTATCACAATAGAAAACCAATGATTTTCCACTAAAATTTCGTTGTTTTGAAGGACATAATCTTACAGGGCATTTTTGAGGGCCTAAACAATGTTTTTAGGAGTTCTAATTTCGAGACTGTAAGTGGTGTAGGCACTACAAATAATGTTTGCAACTTCAATGAAATAAATCGGAGAGGGCTTTCCAATGAGTCAAACTATTCACAAAACGAAGCTCGTATGAGAAAGTTACAACTGAAATCGTGCAAGGTAAATTTCAGTACCATTTTACTTCCAGAGGGAATAACTCCTTGCTCATAAGTCAGTTCGGGCTGTAGGAGCAGTATATGGAAAGATAATGAGACATAGAATATGGCCATGGAATTAGATTGGGAACTTGAGCACCTAAAAGTGTACATGATGAGAGACAGGATTCTTGTAGCATTTGGTGCAAAAAGGGGAAAACAATCAAAACTTTAGCAGGCTGTAACTAGCAGCCTGGATGTTGGATGAAGGTTAAACTTGATCATATTGTTCAAAGTATGGGTAAGAGGAAACCCAATTGGGATTCTGTTAAAATTCCAAAAGATTGGGTGCACGGAATTAAGTTCACTAGATGAAGAGTGCACTTAAAGGGAATACTTGTGCATAATTTTATAGAATTGTTGAATTATTTTGTCTAACAAATCCTATTACATGCACATTTTGTAGAATTAACGACAAAAACAGAACATGGCAAAATAAGAGAGAGACCAGAAACATGGAATATGCACGGAGAAGCTACAACCATGAAGATGAAGTAAGGGGGTTGTATGTAATCATGGGTAATGCAAGGAAAAAATCAAATGGGCATGGAGAAGGCAAGGATGAAAGCATGAATTTGGTAGAGACAATAAAGAGTCTATAAAGAGATGTGCTAATCTATAAGGTTGATAACGAGAGGCTTATGAAAACTAAGGAGGATCAGGCTGGATTCAATATCAAGCTGTTGCAGAGCTTGGATGGGATAAAGAAGAAGGTGGATAAGGAGAAATATTCAAGTAAGTCAAAGAGTTACATATCTCATGACAGAAGGGAAGAATCTAGAAGTTACGATAGACATCATCACCACTCACCAAGACACTTAGTTAGAAGGGCATACAATAGTCCAAGCTTATCTCCTGTAAAAAAGCATAACATAAGGTATGAGGTAGATGAACTACAAGGAGAAATTAATAAGATCAAACCTCCTACCTTTTATGGTGAGAACAAGAAAGATAAGGATCCTGAGGCTTGGCTATTGGGAATGAGGAAGTACTTTCAATTACATAATTATTCCTCATAGGTAGAAGGTAGAATTGTAATCTACCAACTCAAGGGAAAATAATCAATGTGGTGGGACCAATTTGTGCAAGTAAAGCACAATGATGAGAAGAACATCACTTGGAGGTGGTTCAAAAATTAGTTTTGGAAGAAATACTTGTCTAAGTGTTATTATGAAAAGAAGATGGAGTTCTTTGAACTCAAGCTTGGGAGCATGACCATGGATGAGTATGAGAGAAAATTCTTGGAGCTACTGAGGTATGTTGATTGAATTCATCAAGGATGAGCAGGTCAAGATTCAAAGGTTCATGAGTTGGATACCTTCAATCTATAGTGATAAGACACAATATGATGATCCTAAGACATTGAAGGAAGCAATAAGGAGAGCTAAGTGCCTTTATGATTGGCATAGAGGAAGACCAACTTTCCAAAATGCTTCGAAAGACAAGAAGAGAGGTAAGATGTATTAAAGGAAGAAAGGGAATAATCCACTATTCTTCAAAAATAGTTCTTAAGGGAAGGCAACTCATAACAAACGCAAAATGTTAGAAACCTTGGGAAAAAGGCCAAGGAAACAACCTATTAAATGTTGGGGTTGTAAGGGTGATCGCATGTACAGAGATTCCCCTCATAGAGGTGAAAAAGTGAATACTATTCACAATATACAACAGGCTGATGCAATTGAAGATATGGGTAGAATAATGCCAAGGATCTATGCAACCTTGGACAAAAATCAAGCTGAATGTTAGTCTCATATGATTGAAGTAGAAAGTAAGATCAACAATCAACCTATAGCTATTTTAATTGATTAAGGAGATAACCATAGTTACATTGATGATAATATTGTTAAAATATTTCATTTGCAATGAAGTAAGCTTAGGAAATATTGGTTGGTTCAGTTAGCTACAAGAGCTAAAAGAAGAATCAATGAGTTGGTTAAGGATTGTCTAATGTAAATGAATGGACTGAGCACAAAGGCAGATTTGAATATCATACCTTTGGGTTCCTATGATTTCCTAATTGGTATGGATTGGTTGGATACACATCATGTTGTCCTGGATCGATACAACAAGGCCTTCACTTGTTTACATAAATAAGGGAACTTGAGGACAATTCAAGATATTCCAAGGGAAGCATCTATTAGAGAGATTTCAACCTTGTAGCTGAAAAGAAGCTTCATAAAAGGATGCCAAGTTTATGCATCTCATATGGAGGAGGAAACTAAAGATAAAGTTCCAAGTATTGAAGATCATCCAGTTTTGAGAGAAATTGAAGATGTTTTAGAGAGATACTAGGGTTTCCACCCAAGAGAGATATTAATTTCTCTATTAATTTGATGTTTGGAGTAGCCTGAGTATCTAATACTCCTTATAGGATGAGTACATCTGAGTTGAAGGAATTGCAAATTCATCTTTAAGAGATTTTGAATAAGGGGTATATATGCCCAAGTGTGTCACCTTGGGGTGCCCCAATACTATTTGTGCAGAAGAAGGATGGAACTTTGAGGTTGTGCATGATTTTAGGCAGCTGAACAAGGTGACCGTGAATAACAAGTATCCTTTTCCAAGGATAGATGATCTTTTTGATCAACTGAAAGATGAAAAGATATTATCCAAGATTGAACTTAGGTCAGGCTATCATAAGGTGAGGATTAAAGAAGAAGATATCAACAAGACAACATTTAGAACAAGATATGGCTATTATTAAGTTACATTGGTTCCATTTGGGTTGTCAAATGATCGACCGTCTTCATGTGTTTGATGAATGAAATTTTTAGAAATTACTTGGATAAGTTTGTCATTGTCTCCTTAGATGAAATACTTATCTACTCTTAGTATGAAGAAGAGCATGAGAAACACTTAAGAATGGTGCTACAAGTATTGAGGGAGCATCAACTATACACCGAGTTGAGCAAGTGCTCATTTCATCATAGGTACATATATTATTTGGGCCATATTATCTCAGAGGAAGGTATAACAGTGGATCTTGAGAAGATAAAAGGCATTGAAGGATGACCAACAACAAATAATGTCTTAGAGGTGAGATCATTCATAGGTCTTGCAGGTTATCACAAAATATTTATTGAAGGCTTTTTAAAAATTGTGCATCCAATCACTTCTTTGCAAAAGAAGGGTGTGAAGTTTGAGTGGACCTTTGAATGTGAAGAAGGATTTAAACACTTGAAGAATTCATTGACAAGTGCACCAATAATGAATATTTTTGAGCCAAATAAAGATTTCATTGTGTGTACTAATTCTTGTAAGGAAGGGCTCAGAGGATTCCTAAGCCAAAATGGGCATGTGATATGCTATGAGTCAAGGAAGTCGAAGGAACATTAGGGGCACTATGCCACTCATGATTTAGAATTGGAATCCATCATTCATGCCTTGAATATGTGGATGCATTTTCTTATGGAAAAAATATTTGAGGTGAGGACAGACCATAGTGATCTGAAATATTTGTTTGGACAACCAACTTTGAATGCTAGGAAAATCAGATGGCTTGAATTCCTTAGTGAGTATGACTTTGATATAAATAATATCAAAGGAAAGGAGAACAAGGTGGTTGATGCACTCATAAGAAGGGTACATAAGATGCATGCTACAATCATTGTCATGTACAAATTTGATTTAAAAGATAGAATTTTGGAAGTTGCAAAATCAAATCAGAATTATGTACAAACAAAGGAAGGATTACAACAAGGTGATTTTCAACAGAAAATTAAATACTATGAGCCGAGAGAGGATGGAATCCTCATGTACAAAGGCAGAGTTTATGTGCCTAAATCTCAGGAGTTGAAAAATGTGGCGTTGAGAGAGATGCATAATGTGCGTTATGTTGGGAACCCAGGTTACCAGAGAACCATTGTAGCCATGAAGAGCCAATATTTTTGGTTTGGTATGAAGAAATAAGTGGTTAGTTATATAGCTAGATGTCTTGAATTTTAGAAGGTAAAATCTAAGCATATACATCCAACTAGACTGCTACAACTTTTTCCCATTCCTGAGTGGAAATGGGAGGTTGTAATAATTGATTTTATCACCAAGTTGCCTAGAAAAATGAAGCAACATGATTGCATCATGGTGATGGTGGATAAACTAACCAAAGTTGCTAATTTTATTCCATTGAAGCTCACTCACAAGGCAAATAACATTGCAATTATTGATATGAGAGAAAATTACAGTCTACATGGTGTGCCTAAGGCAATTGTTTATGATAGAGATCCCAAGTTCACATCTAACTTTTGGAAGGGATTATTTAAAGGATTTGGGACAAATATGAGTTTTAGCACAACATATCACCCAAAATCAGATGGGAAAATAGAGAGGGTCAATTAGGTGATTGAGGATATGTTGAGGATGTATGTTATGGATAAACCATAAAAGTGGGAAGATTATTTACGTTTAGTTGTGTTTGATTATAATAATGGGTATCAAGCATCTTTAAAGATGAGCCCATTTGAAGCATTATATGGTCGAAAGTGAAACACACCAGTGAGATAGGACAACCCAACAGACAGAGTAATGGTTATACCATAATTGCTTAGAGATATGGAAGAGAAGATGGTGAAAATAAAGCAAAATTTAAAGGCTTCTCAAGAGAGACAGAAAATTTATGCAAACAAAAGCAAAATGCACAGAGAATTTAAACTGGGCTAGCAAGTCTTCTTGGAAGTGAAAGCCAAGAAGGGTTCACTAAAATTGGGGAGTTGCCCAAAGATGGGAGCTAGATATTGTAGAACATTTGAGATCGTGGAAAGGATTGGTTCTATTGCATATATGCTTCCACATCCCGCATCCATGTGCATAGATAATCTGTTTCATGTATCTTTTCTTAAAAAGTATGTTCATGATGCTAATCATGTAATTGATTTAGGTGGAGCAAGAAGGTGACTTATAGGTTCAGTCGGTGTGCATATTGGACATGAAATTCAAACTACTATGGAATCGAGGAATAAGATTGGTAAAGGTCCAGTGGACTTGTTACGGTCATGAAGATGAAACCTAGGAACATGAGGATGCTATGGAGGAAGAGTACCCACATATTTTTTAATATTTTTTTATTGTACATGTGTATATAATGCAATAAGGACAATTCATGAATAAGGGGGAGGGGAATGTAATACCCCTTGGCATGATCTGAAAATATCTTTTAAAGACAATGGTTGAGTTTTTAAAGACTGTGTTTATTAACCATTTAGGAAACTGATGAAAGAGGAAGAATTAATGAGGAAGCATAGCAGCCATAATATAATCTACAGATCTGGAAATAAGAATAAAGGAACAACAAACCATAAACAACAAAAAGTTGATAATGGAGTTAAGCAATCTCGCCTACGTCTCCGAGCCTTTGTCTCAGTGGGATTTATTATTTCTCTTAAAAGCTTCAAAAGTACATCATCAAATGTCGAATGGGTTAAAAATTGATCTAGATGTGTTCTACCAAATCTCATGAACCCATCAAAACTGACGACACTGAAAGTGGATGAACGAAGCTCCCAGAAATGGCCCGCAAAGGTTCTCTCCTTAATAGCTTCCCTGCATAAAAATGGTTTTGCCTTAACAATTCATCGGCATTTTCTTGTTCTGAACCTATTCCATGGCTTCAAGAACCTATTGTTTATATAGACTTGAAGTTGGCAACAAACTCTCAACTTCTCCCCAAGATCTGGCCTAAAAAAGGGCCCAAGATCCTCCAAAAATGGATTAAATCTCCCAAAACTGGTTAAAAATCCATTAAAAATCATATAATAATGTTTAAAACCCACTTTGGACCAAAAATACAGGCATAGCCCCTTATCTTCGAGCTCCTGGTCACTTGAGCGCACCCATGTGGCCCTGGTCTAGCGCTGAATTGTTGGTCCCCTCCCGGTCCTGGCTCCTGGTTGTGTGCACTGGGCCATATGGCTGCGTGCTTACTGCTCCAAGCACCCCATTCTATTAGCCCTCAGTCTCCAGTTCCTAGTCATGCTCCATGGTTGGCGGGCTAGCTCGGCTGATCGGGTGCCAACCCTACACATCCGCGCCAAAACGATATACAATCAGTCATATGCATAACAGTCATGTGGAACGACATAGGTGCCGGGGGATGGACAATGGATTACGTGCCAACTTATACGACATGGTTATATGGTAGGTCACATGATATGCGCTGGGGCTAGGGCTAGGCCCCAACCCTTAACTCCACCCAAAATACACATAACCAACTTTAAATATAAGTTTTCGACTATGGTAAATAAGACCCACCGTGGGTGGGCTGGTAGCCTGGCCCTACCAAGTCACTCCCCCCTGCCTGGAGGTTGTGGGTTTGACTCCCCTTGAGTCACAAAATTTTTCCAAACAAAAATGACCAATGGATGGTTGCCACGTGGCAACCGAAGACTGGGCCACGTGGCACCATGCTATTAACCCTAAATATGTCGCATGCCAAACAATGATTCAAGCACCTGTTTGCCCAGTCAACATGCCACTGTACCTACCAAGTCAGCCTGCGGGTCTAGTCAACTTGTACGGTCATGCCACGTGTTACCATATGAATCATCCACCTGTCACCATCAATTTCCCAATCAACACCAACGCATCACTTCCATGTCACCTGTATGGCCATACGACCTGTACAGTCATCTGCCACGTCAACACTGTATAAACTGCACAGTCATCAAATTTTCCCTATTTGAAAAAACAAATAGATCACGATATATTTCACATAAGACGTCCATTTGAGCCCGTTCAAGTTGCGTTGGGTTTGTATCGACGAGGCCTACACACACATCTGTTTTGAAGTGATTCTGAGCACTTTTATTTTTAGGCCTTCCTAGACCCATTTTGGCTCCTAGATCTATTCTCGATCACGCCTCCCCACTAAAAACCTTTTGGTCCTCCAAAAGGTTACAAAATTGACCTTACTGATTACATACTCATAAAGATAAAAAAAAAAACACTATGTTGTACAAAATGATGTTATAACAGGTCATCATTACAACATGTGTGATTACATTAATGGAAGCAAAATACAATGAAGATGTGAGATCCACTTCTAGAAAAACCAAGTGACTGTTTTCTTTCCTTCATGTTGTTCCTATTTGCTTCACTGGTGCTGCCTCTTCCTTTGTGAGTACATTCACAATCCTTTTGTCCTTCTTTGGACAAAGCTCCATATTAAGCTTCCAACATTTAGCCTTTTGATGTCCACCCTTGTTGCAATAAGTGTAGTGGTTCTTTGACATCCAAACTTGTTTTCCCTTCTCTTTCTTCCGTTGTGGAGTTAAGTATTTATGTCGTGTCTCCTTCCTAATTGACATAAATTTCTTGTACAAAGATTGTCTCTTCCAACACTTGGCCACACAATGCTTAGGTGAATGACAAAACGTACAAGGATACATATTCCACAAGTTTTGGATTAATCAAAACATGATTATGTTTTTTATAATAAAAAAGAGATTTGGAACAACCATGACTGTTATACCTTTCTTGTGTATCTTCACTTTTATTTGGAGATGACTTGCATTCACTATCACCATCATCGAGTGATACATCATCACCTTTCGTGAATTGTTCCTGAAATGACTTAGGCTGGCCATTTGAAGCATCACTTACTTTCAAGGTTTTGGAGCATTCTCCAATCTCCACCTCATCATATCCCAATCCTAAATAGCAAGGTATTTCCACAAACTCTATGGGATTAATGATACCTTGGCCCTTATTTCCAAGGCCCTTTCCTTCATAACCCATATTTGTTAGCAATTTCAAACCTATACCTCTTGTATGTTTTTCAAATGCACCAAAAGAACCATCTTGATGGGAATAATGTGAAGTTGATGAATGACTTCCACTGCATACCTCATAGATGTTTTTTGAATCGAGTGTAGAAGGCAATTCCTGTAATTTCTTTTCTCTTTTGTCGTTCTTAGAAGATTTCCCTTGAACCGTTCTCTTTCGTTCCAAGTAATCTTCATACAACACTTTCACCATCTCCGACATGGCTAAGAGAGTTTTTCACATATCCTTCTCATCTTGAGAAAGTCCTTCTTTTGATGCCATTTTCTCAACTGAGATGATATTTTCCCTGGTAAACATGCAAACTAAAAAAAAAACCAACCGTCAACTAGCTCTGATACCACTTGATCCGAAAAGATATTTAAAGACAATGGTTGAGTTTTTAAAGCATGTGTTTATTAACCATTTAGGAAACCGATGAAAGAGGAATAATTAATGAGGAAACATAGCAACCATAAGATAATATACAGATATGGAAATAATCATAAAGGAACAACAAACAATAAACAACAAAAAGTTGATAACGGAGTTCGATAATCTCGCCTACGTCTCCGGGCCTTTGTCTCAATGAGCTTTCTTATTTCTCTTCAAAGATTCAAAAGTACATCATCAAAATGTTGAATGGGTTACAAACTGATCTAGCCATGTTCTACTAGATCTCAAGAACCCATGAAAACTGACGACAATGAAAACGGATGAACGAAGCTCCCATAAATGGCCCACAAAGGTGCTCTCCTCAATAGCTTCCTTGCATAAAAATGGCTTTGCCTTAACAATTCATCAACATTTTCCTATTTTGAACCTCGTCCATGGCTTCAAGAACCTCTAGTTTATATAGACTTGAAGTTGGCAACAAACTCCCAACTTCTCCCCAAGATATGGCCTCAAAAAGGGCCCGAGATCCTCCAAAATTGGATTAAATCTCCCAAAACTGGTTAAAAATCCATTAAAAATAATATAATAATGTTTAAAACCCACTTTGGACCAAAAATATAGACACAACCCCTTATCTTCGGGCTCCTGGTCACCTCTGCGCATCCACATGGCTCTGGTCTAGAACTGATTCGTTGGCCCCCTCCCGGTCCTATCTCCTGGTCGTGTGCACCATGACATATGGCTGTGAGATTACTGCTCCACACTCCCCATTCTGTTAGCCCTCAGTCTCTAGTTCCTGGTCACATGCCCTGGTCGATGGGCTAGCCCAACCGACCGGGTGCCAACCCTACACATCTGCGCCAAAACGATATACAATTGATCGTATGCATAACGATTATGTGGAACGACGTAGGTGCTGGGGGTTGGAAAATGAATCACGCACCAACTTATACAACATGGTTATATGGTAGGTCACATGATATGCGTTGGGGCTGGGGCTAGGCCCCAACCCTTAACTCTTCCCAACATACACACAACCAAATTTAAATATAAGTTCACGACTATGGTAAATAAGACCCACCTTAGGCGGGCTGGTAGCTTGACCCTGCCAAGTCGCTCCCCCCCTACCCGGAGGTTGCGGGTTCGACTCCCCTCGAGTCAAAAAATTTTTCCAAACAAAAATGACCAATGGATGGGTGCCACATAGCAGCCCAAGACTGGGCCACGTGGCACCATGCTATTCACCCAAAATATGCCACATGTCAAATAATGATTCAACCACCTGTCTGCCCAGTCAGCATGCCACTGCACCTGCCACGTCAGCCTTCCAGTCTAGTCATCTGCCACATGTCGTACGATTGTATGGACCTGGCCACATCAACTTGTATGGTCATGCCACGTGTCACCCTTGCAGTGGTGTCACGTGTCACCATATGACTCATCCACATGTCACCATAAACTACCCAGTTAGTGCCAATGTATCACTTCCACATCAATTGTACGATCATACGACCTATACAGTCAGCTGCCATGTTAGCACTGTATGTACTGCAAAGTCAACAAATTTACCGGTTTTGAAAAAATGAACAAATTGTGATATCGTTCGCATACGACGTCCATTTGAGCCCGTTCAAGTTGCATTGTGTTTGTATCAAGGAGGCCTACACACACGTCTGTTTTGAAGTGATTTCGAGCACTTTTATTTTTAGGCCTTCCTAGACCCATTTTGGCTCCTGGATCCATTCTGGATCAAGGCCGAATCGCAAGTTGTAAATGTACATATTAGTTATAGGCTGGTGAGACGAGATGTTTGGGTTAGAGTGCCTTTGTATATATACATATACATATATTTTGAGGCCAGTGTGTTTGTGTGATTAGGATAGTGATCCTAACAAATTTTTAATATAATCACACTCATTTTTATTAATAAAATACATCATTGCTGTAGACCAAGTCAGACGAAAGAGTATGAGGGGATAGGACTCCATGAGAGGGAAAGGGAGCTAAGGGATTAAGAAAAGGGGCTAAGTCAAAGGGGGGGCTTAAGACAAGGAATAAAATAATACCATTCCTAAGTCATAAGATTTATGTTATAATTTTATCATAAGTTCCTAAGTGAGAGGAACGAATTACAAAGTGGAGTTAAAGGCATTTCCTAGAGTGACAAGTGTCAAGATAGCAACATGCAATATAATGTGGGGAACTTAGTATAATTCCATCATCATTCTTTCAACCATTCACTCGTTATGGATTCCATCATCTGTACCTTGCTAGAGTGTAAGTTGAAGTTGGCGGTTACCCAATAAATCCTTTGTGTTTTGGGCTGAAGAAGCAGGTTATCAGGTCTGTGGATCACTCTCTCTAGGTGAGAGAATTACTAGGAATAACTTTCTCAGTGTGATAGGCTAGTGGGTGTTGTAACTCTTTGAACAACCTTGTGTTCCAAGTGATACAAATCTCTGAGACTTCCTGGTCAGCTTGTTATTGAAGCCATGGAATGGAAGTGGGATAGCCAAAAGGACTTAGAGAAGGGGGTGCACTTCCTTGGTTGGGACAGGTTGTGGGGGATGAGAGGATGTGAGCTGTGAGCTGTGAGTTGTTATTAGAGTTGGCACCTGAGCCTGTGTTGTTTTATGTTGTGGGTTAGACCTTAGTTGGCTTAGGAACCTTTGCCCTGGTGGAGTCATAGCCCCATCTCAGGGGTGACCTACTGTTGAGAGTGTATGAACAATAGAGTCTATGACTTGGAGGAACGTCTGAGGTCTATATGGAATTGGTGAAATACCAAAAAAGATAAGTTTTATTTATGTGGGTTTACATGCTATTTGTCGTGTGTATGTTTATGTTAATTTTGTTTGTTGAAATTGTACATAATTATGCATGGTTTTTCATGATATAATTATTTATGCATAACAATTGCATATGCAAGGCATGCTGGTTAATAAATGTTACATGCTAGTCAATTTTAGTAGTAATGGCAATGGGATTCTGGCGTGAGGATTGAATCATCATGAACGATAGGATAAAGTTGCAGGCATGGCACAAGGATGGTTGCACGCATGAGGATTATCTCAGTGAGTTATTCCGCTGTTATAATTGGTGTCCGAGAAGAAAATTTGTGTTGCACAACTCAACTTGGGGCTGGGTACATTACATTGAGGTTTTAAAGCAAATTTCGGGTTCATTGGTAATAGGGATGTTATAGTACAACTGGTAGAAAGTTTAACCAATGAATTAAAGGGATATGGGGATGGTTTACAATATTCCATGTGAAAGCAACAGAGAAGGTCACATGCATAATTAGGTTTAGAAAGAGAAATATGTCCTTGGGCTTGCAAAACTTGGAGGCCGAGAAAATAGTGCAAGTGTTCTAAGTTTGTCATTTCCAAGGTCTTCTTATGGTTGGATTTCAAATGGTTAGAATTTTGGGGTAATTAATATAAAGTATATGTATGAGAAGATGATAAAATACTCGTTTGGTATAGACATTAGGGTTAAACGCCACAACAATAACTGTCTCATTTTCTTCCCTTTTTGCTTCCATTTACCTTTTCAGTTTTGTTTTGTAGTTTTTATGAAAACTCAACACTATTTCATGGGACAATGCTAAACTCATTGTTATTTTACAAGTAACATTAAACTTGGTGCTACTAGCATATGATTTAATGCAAGTTTATCATTGAGTTTCCTAAGTAACTAAATAAAACTAGGGGAAACTTTTCAAAAATAAATTTAAGAAAGATCAAGGGCTAAAAATATCTCCTATTAATTAATATCTCTTATTTTCCATTATAAAAACCCCTCAAACCCTACTCTCTCATTCTTCTCTCGTTTCCTCTCTTTCTCTCTTCTTTTCTCCCCCCTTCTTCTTTCCCCTTTAGGGTTTCCTTTCTTGGGGTTTTTGGAGTCTAGTTTTTCAGTTTTAAGGAGGAACCTCCACGAGGGGGGTAGTGGGTTCTCTCTTCCCTTTCCCTTTTTCTTTTATTTTCCTTTATTATTTTTCTAATGTCTATTATTGTTTTATTGTTATAGGTTTAGGGTTTCATGCACGAAGGATAAGGTTTCTATTAGGAACCTCCATGAAAAAGGTCATGGCTTACACCTTCCCCTCTCCTCCTTCCTTCCTCTTTTAATTTTCTTTTACCTTATTAATTTGTTAATGTTTATTGTTCTTTTGTTGTTGAATGTTTAGGGTTTCATGCGTGAAGGCCGGGGTTTCATATAGAAAAGTCCAAGAGGAAGGTAATATTTTATGTACTAATGTACCAAACCCTTAAATTAGCATAATAAAATAATGTACACTGACAACCCTTATGGTTCGACCACGTTATTGTTTTAATACAAAGCTATTTATTTTTGTTTTTAAAAAAGATCTAATTGTCTTTTTTCTAAGATTAATATTAACAACTAGTATCATCAAGGTCACTTTAGTTAAATGACTTGTTTTTATATCTTTTTATATTTAATATAAAAATTTAGATTTGTTTCATGATTGAACATAATTTAATATAAAATATGATTTAAAAAATTAATCAAATCTAGTTTAGAATTGTTTTCATGAGTCAATATGCAAGCTTGTTGATTTGGTCTAGCTTGGGTGGTTGAGAGGAAGAATTATTATCCGCCCCACCCAAGTTCAAATCCTTCTTTTGACATGTTTGGTCTTCATGAGCCAAGTATTGATTGTGTCTCTTCATGAGCGATGAAGAATATCTCACCCTTACTTATGGGTTGGAAAGTGGGGTGATTGGTTGCATGTAAAAAAAAATATTAGTGTAAGCTTAGGATCATGCACATTCAATCTAGGTTGAGTTGACTAGACTTTGAAATCACTCATCAAAGTGCATAATTAATTTGTCACCCAGTGATAAAATTGGGGATACGGTCTTTGGTGCAAGAAATATCTACATTCCTAGGTGGCTCATCAACTTAATCCATCTTTGCATCATGTGGAGGAGGACCCTCACTAACATACAATCCAATATATACAAAATAATAGACAATGTTTATACAATTTTAACAAAATATTTTAATGAATAACATGTGTAGTAAATGCAATAAAAAATTATGCAACTAGAATAATAAAAAAATCATGATAGTATTACCTCTTTGAAATGGAGGCTCAGTTTGAGTAAGTAGGATGTTATGACACCCCTGTCAATCCACCCTTGCATATGGATATTGTAGTAGGTCTAGGACATGATTGTCCTTAGAACTTAACATATTAATAACATCTGCACCGACCATCTGACATGAGAAATCTGGCTCACCCCTCCTTGAAAACATTCATCCCCACATGTCCATACACATCAATCGTACGCTTAGGTGGGTGGAAATCAATTTATTTTTAAGTCACTAGAAGCCTCTCTCTCCAAAAAATAGTTTTTAAGCAATGAAAATAGATCTATGCCATCCAATGCATTATGATATCAATTGAGAGCAATACAAAACTATCATAGAAGAATATCAGACCCCTTGATCAATTTGGGTCGATGAAAAATATTATCTACATAATACATCATAGGGAAACTAATATGCTACCCATCAATGGTATGGTGTGGTAGTGATATGATGAAAGGCATAAACATCTAACCTTCTTGGCTCCAAAATAATGTAATCACAACTGACACCCAATAACCTAGAATTCTTTGGGGTCAATAATGTTTGCACTAACATATATTTGCACATATACTAGCTATCTCTCTCATACAACCTCTGGTTACAAATTAGTGAAATGGGGTAGATCCTCCCCTCTTCTAGATAACCTAGTGATGAATACATGTCCTCCTTTATGATTTGGTACCATAGATTGGGACCAACTCTGAAGCTTTGTTTGCCATGACCTTAGTGATGGATCAATTAGGACAATAACTCCATGTTCCCCTTGAGTGAGTTAGCCTCCTCATAAAATTTAGTGTTAAGAACCAAACTTCAATATAGCATAGAAAAACCTCAGGAAAAGTACTCAACGCCTTGAAAAAGAGATAATTTCAGGTAAAAAGCCTCTTCGAGGGGGCAACCTCCTTTTACCCCACTTAAATGTTCAAGTACAAGATGATTCAAAATGAAAATGTCTCCTTGGTATATATAGGAGAATAAGAGGTATAATTATAACTAATGGCCTAAAGCCGACATAAATAAAATAACATTACTAATCTAATGTGCCCCAATTAAGGGGTAATGGGCCAATATTAGGGCTTAACATGCCCCTCCCGTTGAGACAAGTGTTGTCTGCAACACTTGAGTAACTCTGGATTCTTCTGTATAAAAGACTCATCTTCCCAAGTGGAATCTTCAGCTGGTAGTTTCCTCCATTTAATGAGATACTCTGAAATGGATCTATTCCTCAGTTGGCGAATTATTGTGTCAGTGATGGCTTCAGGCTCCAATATCATTTTTC
>ML819745.1:36972-47100 GCA_009831015.1 Picea engelmannii | reverse complement strand
AATGGTAGGAATAGATCCTTCTGATATAAATAGTCTTCCATCTACATCTTCCATAACTGGTAGTTTTGGCCGTTAAATTTCTCGACCCTAAACTTTCCATCTTCCGACATTGCTCCCACTCGAACCAAGAACCCTCTTTTCCTACGAGTTACCTTACACTCTGATACCAGTTGTTAGAAAAATAGGACCGCGGAGTAATAAAATAAAACAAATGCAGAAACAAAACATAGAAGACACACAATACAAGAGAGACACATATTTACGTGGTTCGACCAGTTTGGGCTATGTCCACCAGAGAAATTGCCAGGTCCTTCCTTTATTATTATCCTACAAATGAAGGGATACAACCTAAGCAAAACCCGTTGTAACTTCCTCTTCTTTCTCTCACAGTCTCCTCTCTTAGAATACAATATTCACCATCATCCATAGCCGCAATACATTTCCCTCATAAAAGAGGGTTGCCTTCTAGGGAAAAAAACCCTAACATAATCTCTAGCGTTATATCTGCAACCTTATAATGAACGGTCCAAATTTACAATGAAATTACAATATACTTTTACAAGGCAATTTTTTCTTCGGGGGCTTCACCCTTGAACCCCCATCGGGGGATGCTGCCCCCGAACCCCCGCTGGGGGCCCGCTTGCCCCTGGACCCCGCAGAGGGAGTACCCCCCTCTGCACTCCCCCGCGTGGAAGAGTGTACAGACTTCTGAGGTGTAAATACTTCATGGGGTATAAACATAGCTGAAAGCAAGGACCTCTGAATCAGGAAGATAGTTAGGCTCCACAACCAACACCAGAGCCATTACTAATTCATTGTTTTGCAAAACCAATGCAAGAGATGTTCAACAAACTAGAAATTACATACCCGACCTTGAAACTCTTTTATACCAGTGCTATGGGTGAAACAATTGTTGCAAATACCAAGAGCAAGGTTTCCAAGCCAAGCTCGAGCTCTGTTTCTCCATTGCTTCAACAAAACAAAATGACCAAAACCGAAGGCAAAATGGGGTGGTATATGCAAAACCGTGGGATCAATTTCCCATGTCCTTGAAAATTCAATGCATGGCCAACCCATCATGTCACCATTCAAATCAACCATCATATGTGAATGCCAACTCAACACCTCAAACAATTCGCACAATATTTAAACATATATATCATATAAATCATGCCATGTAAACCAATCACAAGGTTTATACCATATCTCTGTCAGCTCACACCATCATGTGCTACATCAAACTCAAAATACTTTTACTCATTGCCATCAACCTTATTACTTCACTATCATAACTTATCAATTTGGCACGTATACTCATATGAGTAGGCTAGGGCTTATTTTGTTTGCATGTATTCAATCATATGCAATATATTTACATTCTATATATCATGTGCTATGCAAAAAAATAACCTTAGATTTATACCATTTACCTTTTCAAAACAATGCAACTTCTATCATTTATATCAATGCTTATATCCATTAAGATAGGTCACGATCCATGTCTCTCATAAGCCTTATAACATCTAGTGACCATATCTTTGTAAATATATACCACATACCATTGTATATGTATACATATATAACCAATTTTTCTTAATGCGTTGTCACACAAAAGGCATATCAATGTTCTCAACTTGAAACACTTTGAAGGTCATAGCTTTAAAGTAAATCATAGAACATAGCTTATTTTTTGCAATTTTGTAGGTACCATGTTTTAATACTGTCAAGATGCCAAGTGATAAACATAGTTGCATTACTGACATACAGCAAACTGAAGTGCAACAAGCCATTTTCATCATCTTATCATGTTAAGCACCATAAGAATTGTGGATGAGCAAACCATAACTTTGAAGCTTCATAACTGAAATCATAATGCCACTGATATGTTGATATGCATATGTACCGAGGAAGAATGTTTGAAAATAAAAAATTATATGTTTTCTTATAGGGGACCCCACCTATTAATATTATATCATAATGTATAGATATGCCTTGTAATCATTTGTAGGCTTTAAATAATAGGTGACGAAATTTTGAGTCAATACACCATCTATGATACTATACATGTCTGCATCGACACCAATGCATTGATATGAATCAACACATCATAGAAAAGTTCTTTCTAGACCACATCAAATAATTTTGAGAGTTAAGAAAGTACCCCATCAATGTGGTCTACCAATGGTGTATTATAACACTATATATGGTGCACTTAGTCACTGACATTGGTGTGTGTGTATTATTATGTAGCATTGCTACTAGTTTGAGTTAGTGCTAGAAACAAATTGTCAGTTAAAATGTGCCACATAGTGTGAAAAAGTGAGTTTGAAGCATTATGCACGAAGTTCTTAGTCATCCACACATGCACCACCTACACTAGACATTGTTTCTTTGTATTTACAGATGCATGTTGAATACACTGTAGCACTGCATAATTGTTGATCAAAAAAATTGATCACCTAGAATTCCTGCTCTTGGAATAACAAAAAGAAAAATTCGATATTAGAAGAAGGAAATTTTGAAATATTATTAGTTCATAGTGTATACCTAAGTCTTAGCTTTGTCATGCATTTTACGGATTAAAAATATGAATCCATATGCTCAATATATCCAGGGTTTTGTTCAATCGCCCAAAGAGCACTTTTCCATGTACAACACAACTAATTTTTGGAACTAAGATTTTCTTGGAACCATGATAATATTCTCAGAAGCACACTTACACATTTTCTTAGTTCTATTCTTAGCACTCGAGACTAAATATTGACTATCTCATTTTCTTGGTTCTTTATTCCATTCATTTTCTTAGTTCTTCCATTACATATTTATTCCATATTCCATATTTTGTGTTTCCAAGTCTTGTTTCCACTCTATACTTCTTACTTCATCTCACTTGTGGGGCCACACACCCTGCATTACCTATCCACTCATCCCTCTCCCCACTCACCCACACTTAACCATTTTCCCCATCCCCCTTACTTTTCTCCATGCGGACCTACATTGCATGTGGACCTACACCCCATATTTCCTCTACCTCCACATCTATTACCTCCACACCGCATCCCCTTACTCCCTCCCCTCTCCTCCCTTACTCCCTCTCCTATACTTAACCACTTTTAAGTTTGCATACCTATCAATCTTCAGACTTACTCTCCTCTCCTCCCTCACCATGCATGCTCTTACTCCGATCCACATTCCCTCCTCTCTCTCTCTCTTCCCTTATGACATTCCTCCCCATCTCTCATTCCATATACAATTACCGTTTTTCCTAAATTTTATTTCCTCCAACCATATTATGACACATTTTCCTAAATTTTATTTCCTCCAACCATATTATGACACATGAAAACCACTTATATTATGACACATAAGATTTTTCCTAAGTTTTATTTCCTCCAACCATATTATGACACATGGCGACCAATTGTATTATGAAACATGGCAACCAGTTACACTATAACCCGTGGCACCCTATCAGACTGTGACACATGGGCTATGACTAGGCACTGACTTGTTGCTGACTGGGCACTTATTGGGAAATCAAAGTTTTAATTAATTCATTAAATTTCTTGAGGTTCAAGCCTCTAAGTTTCCATAGTTTCATTATGCTTCACATATAAGGCATGATTAAAATTCTTAATATATACCCTAAAATCCAAACACCACAAATGGATGTGGGATGTATATTAAAAGGAAAAATTCGAATTTGTAAATGGACAGATGAATTTGAATGAAGGGCTCAGATTAACCCATGAGATTTGATGAATGACTACTGCGTGACGAACTTTTGGAAGGCATAACTTGAGATCTGAGAGTCAGTTTTGGACAAAAATTTTCCTTGCTGGAAAGTTAATTCAATGAGGAAGATGATGGAACAAGTTTAAATAGGAGAAATTGGCCATAAATATCCTAGAAATTGAAATAAAATTCAACTATTATTTCATGGTTTGATGATAGATCTGCTTGGAGCCTCAACTTCCCGAGCTTATAACTTGAGATCCAGATCTCCAAATTGTGCTCAAGAGGACTCGTTGGAAAGTTGAGATGATGAAGATTGCATCTAGAATATTTTTCGTGGCTAAAAGAGTAAATATATTTCTCAGAAAATTAAAACACAATCCACTTTTGTTAAAGGCACTCAATTTGAAAAATTTGAAAATAAAGTTTTTTAAATAAATTTATTAAAGGAATAAGTGGGCCCTATTTGGAGGCACAAATTCCAATGAATTTAAGTAATTAATGAGAATTAAATAAAGTATAATTTAAGGGTTTACTCCAAAAAGGAATTATGGAAAGTTCTATAATGGAGAACCCTAACTACTTCAAGAACATTGAGACCAGATTTTAAAAGGGCAAGAGGAGGCACGAAGAGGAGGTTGGTAGTGAGCAGTTTCTATAGGGGTGAAAATTCTGCAAGAATCAAAGCTCTATCTTTCCAAAATTTGTTGAACTGACCTACTAAAACTTGTCACTCTACATCTTCTTCTTTTCTATTTCTTTCCATCAAATCTCCCATGAATATATGTAAATAAGGAAGATTTGTGTCTGAGCAGTTCTTTCTCTTGAAATCTTCAGTTATCTTGTAACATTTCAGGTCCACAGGAGTGAGATCCTTGCTTGTAAAAAATAGATGCAGTTCATTTCAATTCATGTAATCGTCATTGAGACATTGTTGAAGCTATTTCAGTTCTTTTGTTTCATGCATGATTGAACTTGTCATATTGAGTTATTTTTATAAATTTCTCTTTCAAAGAACTATTCAGGGCACTACATTAGTAATTTATCATACTTTGAGTTGAAAGGACGTGATTTCAAATGTCTTGCCTATCAAAATCATTTTTGGGTTTAAGTGAAGTTATCATTTAAAGTTCTTTGAAGACCTTTCATTTCTTCATCTTGCAAAAGTCATAGCAGATTCCGAGTTTAGTTTATCTTACAATAAAGAAAGAATATTTGTTGAAGGGAGATTCCAAAACCTTGTAGACACAAATCTCTACTAACACACTTTATCCTATATTTTCTTTAAATGATTTGATGTATATTTGTATAACTATATATAAGGGTTTTACACACACACACACAAACACACACACGAGCTTTCTTGGAAGATCTTTTAGTGTTTTCTCTTTAGCATTCACCCTTTACATTCATTGTAGAACCATACAAAGAATCTTCCAACATTTCATACAAAGAGGAGTACCACCTCTATAAAAATGCAGGGGGATTCATATCCTCGTGAGGTTGTTGTTTGGATCCTGACCAATCTAAACATCAACATCAACAATGCTATTATTCCACATAAATGCACCACATGTCATAGGGAAATAAAAGTATTGGCATCACACATCATTAACTTTATATGATAGAACTGAAGAAGTTGCACTGAGTCATCCATTCATGCACCACTATTGCAAGGCATATCTAGAAACATTTGAAGGTGTGTGTGTGTGGATGTTGCACACTGATCATGGTACTCCATTAATTCCTTACCGCATTATTTAACACAATACATTCATGCACCAAGCATATCAAATGGTTGATGCGCTTATAATGAAATAGAGCATTGCAAGTGGTGTGGTCTATAAACATACCATAATGTTGTGTGCGTAGATACACAAGGCCACACCAATGACATTTTTTTTTCTTTAAAAAATGAAAAAGTGAGACTTTACAAACAAAAGTGGAAAAATAAAACAACAATGTACATTGAGTTATAGCGAAGAAACTACTTAGTCTCATCTTTTTCGTAGAAGTGTGGTTGCCACGAAAATCAAAAATTAAATTTGGGTGGTTTTGAAAATTGAGAAATGAAATTGAATTCACTGTGGATGAAGATTGTCCATGAATTCCAACAATTCGAAAGCATGGGACAACAAGTGCTTGTAGAGGGATAGGGAGCACCGATACTCGAAGGTTTGTGAAGCACTAGAAAAAAGTAAAAATGAAAAAATAGTTGGGTGTTTCTTTTTAAATTTTACCATATCACAGTGCATCTTGTATCCCAACATAGTTTTGCCATTATATATATGGCACATCATTAATTTTTTTTTTAATTACTTTAACTTTACTGTTGTGCGCATTATAGGGTTACACATTGGTTATTTATAAGATTTGTAAGCATTGCACACTATTTTTTTAAAATAACTGGTTTTATAGAAATCAAAGTTTTATTTAACCCTATGGTTATGCACCTTATCTTTGGAAGATCACGACTCCCCTTAAGATACTAAAAATAATATATTAACTTGGGTTCGTATGTAAAAACGAGGCTTCTAGAGTCCTAGTATATGTGCTTTCTGTCATGACACATAACATCATTAAAATTGAATGTTATTTCAATTGAAAATTGAAGGGTCATGCAAAAGAGCTCAACATGTCCCTCCCTACTTTTTCAAAAAGAAGAATTTCACGCGTACACCTTATCATCAATATAAATATAACATTAAGCAGCATCACCTTATGGTATTTTTAGATTTTCGCAATTAAATAATCATCACATTTCACTTTCACCTTTTAAATTGCCTCTCTCTTCACTTTCACCTTTTAGATTGCCTCTCTTTGAAATAATCTATAGTATGAAAATAAACTTACCATTTCCAATATTTGGAAAATATGGTATGCATTAGAGTAGATTTTTTGGAACCAAATTTAGAATTTTTGCCCGGGGAAGATGCCTTTTTCCATAAATTTTGTGTAATTATGCTTTATGGTTCCACAACAATTTTGTTTTAAAATCTATCTGTTATTATTTATTTAGAAAAAATCTATTTGTTTTTTTTTTTTCTAAGATTAATATTAACAACTAGTATTATTAAGGCCTTTTTAGTTATATGACTTGTCTTTATATATTTTTATATTTAATATAAAAATTTAGAATTGTTTTCTGATTGAACATAAGTATTATTATATATTATTTAAAAAAATAATCAAATCTGATCTAAAATTGTTTTTATGAGTTAATATGAAAACTTGTTAATTTGGTTTAGCATGAGTGGTTGAGAGGAATAATTCTTATCCTCTCTACCTAGTTTCAAATCCTGCTTCTGACATGTTTGGTCTTCATGAGCCAATTATTGATTGCGGTTCTTCACGAGATATGAAGAATATCTCACCCTTGCTTATGAGTTGGAGAGTGGGGTGAATGGTTACATGTAAAAAAGCTAAATCTGTGCAAGCTCAGGATCATGCACGTTCAATCTTGGTTGAGTTGACTAGGCTTTGAATCGACTCATCGAAGTACATAACTAATTTGTGACCCAATTACAAAATTGGGGATATGGTCTTTGGTGCATGCAAGCTCTACATTCCCAAGTGGCTTATCAACTTGAGCCATCTTTGTATCAAGTTGGGGAGGAGACCCCTCACTATCATACAAACCAATATATACAAAATAATAGACAATGGTTATACAATTTTAATAAAATTTTAAAACGAATAATATGTGCACTAAATGTGACAAAAAATTATGCAACTAGAATAATAAAAAAATCACGATACTATTCCCTCTTTGATATGGAGGCTCGGTTAGAGTAAGTAGGATGTTCTAACACCCCTGTCAATCCATCCTTGCACATGGATATTGTACAAGGTCTAGGACATGATTGTCCTCACAACTTAACATAGTAATAACATCTGCACTGACCACCTGACATGCGAACTTTGGCTCGTCCCTCTTTGAAAACATTTTTTCCCACATGTGCACACACATTAGTCAACTGCTTAGGTGGGTAGCAGTGAAATGATGATTAATTCACTAGAGTCCTCTCAAAAAATAAAAAAAATAGTTTTGAAGAAAAGGAAATAGATGTCTTCCCTCCAATGCATTATTATATTGATGCAAAAAAATACAAAACTATCGTAGAAGAATATCAAACCCCTTGATCAATTTGGGTCGATGAAAAAGACTATCTACATAATACATCATAGGGAGAGTAATATGCTACTCATCAATGGTATGGTGTTCTAGTGCTATGATGAAATGCACAAGCACCTAATCTTCTTGGCTCCAAAAGAATGTGATCACAACTCCCACCTAGTAGCCTAGAATTCACTCAGTTTAGTAATGCTTGCACTAATGTATCTCTGCACATATGATAGTTAGTTCTCTATTACAACACCATGCTACACATCAAGGAAATGGGGTAAATACTCCCCCCTTCCAGATAACTAATGATGAATATGTGTCCTCCTTTAGGACCTGGTACCATAGATTGGGACCAACCCTGAAGATTTTTCTACCATGATCCCAATGATGAATAAGTGTCCTCCTTTAGGACCTGGTACCATATATCGAGACCAACCCTGAAGATTTTTCTACCATGATGCCAGTGATGGAGAAACTAGGACAATAACTCTATGTTCCCTTTTAGGGAGTTAGCCTCCTCATAAAATGAGGAAAAAAATCCCTTTCCCTCTCCCAAGCCTTCTATAAACAAAAAAATTATACACATTAACTTGTTGTTATTTTGATTGTTCCTAATTCACATAAAATCTACACTAGGAAATCTATAGATATAAAATAAATGCTTTGTACTAAATACCATTTGTAATATTTATTCAATATTGATTTTTAAATTGTATGCATTAAAAATGTGTAAACCACACTGGAGTGCTCATTTTACTTACACACATTGTCTATGGTGCACCTATGTTTTTAATGTGCACCATCTACGATGTTGTACATGTCTGCATTGATACCAATGGGTTGATATGAATCAGCACATCATAGAATAGTTCTTGCTAGACCACATCAATGCATTGTGAGAGTCAAGAAAATGCCCCATCAATGTGGTCTACTAATGATGTATTATAGCACTGTATACGGTGCTCTTAGTCACCGACATTGGTGTGTGTGTATTAGTCCCTAGCATTGCTACATGGTGTTACTAGTTCAAGTTAGTGCACTACAAATAATTCACACTTAAAATATGCCACACAATGTGCGAAAGTGAGTTTGAAGCATTGTTGACGCAGCGGACCATCTGCCCCCTGCCATGAGAGTACGTTCGGAGTGGAAGATTTTTCTCATGTGTGCGTGATAAGAATCGTAGTTGCCCCAAAGCTTCAACTCACTGCTACAGTTTCCTTCTTTCGATTTGATCATGCCACAACCCCTAGGTTTGTACCTATGCTCCCACATATCCATGTTTGCTACACAATAACACCGCAATAGATGTTACATAATCACTCGTCTAATGCATATTCACTTACTACAACTCGCCTTCTACTGCGACTTGCCTTATGCTGCAACTCGTTGCAACTCACCTTCTGCTGCAACTCACCTTCTATGGTGACAAACCCTTTGCTGCAACTCAACCATCTTGTTGCTGCAACTCATTTCTTACTGTGACTTTCCTTTTGCTGCAAATCACCTCTTGCTGCAACTCAACTTTTGCTGTAACTTGCCTTATGCTGCAACTCGTTGCAACTCACCTTCTGCTGTAAACTGCTTCATGTTACAACCTCCTGTTGCAACACACCATGCTGTAACACACAACCCATAGTTGAGACAATAACTTCTGTTCACATCTTCTGTACTCAGACATAATCCTCAATGCTCATAGAACCAAAGTGTTCATCCTCCCCATGGGAGATCACAATTTCCAACACAACCTTCAACAAAATAGTTCCACCTGCATAGCCATCTCATATAACACCATTCTCTACAAGATTTACTCATTCATGCAAGACAATAACTCATACATAATCATGTCCATAACACAAAAAAATACATCATACATGAATTCATTCACACACACAGTGTTAAGAACCAAACATCAATATAGCATAGAAAAACCTCAGGAAAAGTACTCAACGCCTTGAAAAAGAGATAATTTCAGATAATAAGCCTCTTCGAGGGGGCAACCTCCTTTTACCCCACTTAAATGTTCAAGTACAAGATGATTCAAAATGAAAATGTCTCCTTGGTATATATAGGAGACTAGGAGGTATAATTACAACTAATGGCCTAAAGCCGACATAAATAAAATAACATTACTAATCTAAATTACAACTGATGGCCTAAGGCCGAGATAAATAAAATAACATTACTAATCTAATATGCCCCAATTAAGGGGTAATGAGCCAATATTAGGGCTTAACATGCCCCTCCCCTTGAGACAAGTGTTGTCC
>ML819745.1:0-31448 GCA_009831015.1 Picea engelmannii | reverse complement strand
TTACCCCACTTAAATGTTCAAGTACAAGATGATTCAAAATGAAAATGTCTCCTTGGTATATATAGGAGACTAGGAGGTATAATTACAACTAATGGCCTAAAGCCGACATAAATAAAATAACATTACTAATATAAATTACAACTGATGGCCTAAGGCCGACATAAATAAAATAACATTACTAATCTAATATGCCCCAATTAAGGGGTAATGAGCCAATATTAGGGCTTAACACACAGAAAGGGTAAATCGATAAACCCAACTCTTTTATTCATTCGTACAAAGTAAAATACAATGGCTCAATGGCTAGATTTGAGCTTACGATATTTGTTGGGTTTCCAGGCTAGAGGTCATGGAAACCTCAACCACTTCTCCCTCTCCCGTCTTGCAAGATTTCTCTTCTCGTTCTCTGCAATCTCTCTCTCAATATATTTGATTCTATGTTTTATTCTTCCCAGAAATTGTTCACTTCAGTTTCCCAAGGCTTCTCACGCCCTTTCATCTTCTGGCTTCCAATTTTTCCTTTCTTCAATGACTCTTCATCTCCCATGCATCCTTTCCAACTTCAGTCCAACAATGTGCTCCTCCCGAGCCGTAACATCCACAACTGCTTTAGTAACAATTGTCCTCTATAGTGTAGCCATCCACACACTTGTCCATTCTATAACAGTGCTCCCAGCTACCCCAATGCTACAAATCTGTAGCATTCAATTGATCTACGCCACTGTTGTTACTCCCAACAATCCAAATGTTGCAACTCTGTAGCATTCAATTGACCTGTGCCACTATTGTTACTCCCAACAGTCCAAATGATGCAACTATGTAGCATTGAATCGATCTGTGCAACTGCTGTTACTCCTAGCAGTCTATCTCATTCACATCCTCAAGAAACCAATCACTGCTGTAATATCTTTGTCACGTCCTGTAACTACCTTTGTCATGTCATCCCTAGCATGACTGGGATGAAACTACCTTTGTCATGTCATCCAAGAAAGCATGTCCTCATGGTTATGAGGTAAATCACCCACATCTACAACTGTCCAATGCAACTCTTCAACGTTGCATTCCCAAATCTACAGTCCTCATTTGCTATACAATTCAATTTGCAAAACATCTTCGTCTGCTGCACACTCTTTATTTCAACTCATTGTTACCCTTTACTACACAACAATCCACAACAAAAAAACAATACTCTCATCATGGAGATTTAGAAATTTCATCTCTTTCATGCTGCAACTCAATTTTCTACAACAGTTCAACTTATGGTACTGCTACCTTCTCTGTTTCTCTTTCTTCATTACCACAAGCACTAGTCAGGTGTTTTTTTTTTTCCAGTCATGCATCACTTGCACAACTCGATCCGAGTCACGTCCAATCTAGGACATCCCACTTCGCTTTTTCATGCAATGTACAAAGTGCCTTCGGTGCAACCAACCACTCATGCTCGAAGCTACACAACATGGAATCTCATGCTCCCATGTTACACCTCCCTTGAATCAATCCAAATCACCTGCACAACTTGATTTGAGTCACATCCAATCTAGGACATCCCACTGCCCTTTTTCATGAAGTGTACAAAGTGCCTTCGGTGCAACCAACTACTCATGCTCGAAGCTACATAACATGGTGTCTCATGCTCCCATGTTACACCTCCATTTGAATCAATCCACAAACACATGCATACTACCTCAATTGACAATTCTATCGGCATATATTCATTCTTGAAAATTACCAAAGACAACTTCCAAGAGTCTTATTCTTCTCCACGCAACACTTTCACGTTCATTTCTCAACAACCTTCACTTTTTCTAACATTCCTCTTCATCATGTATTCTTCCTTAGGAGATTTGAAATCTTCTCCTATCTCTGTTAGCAACATGCTTATCAACTTCCTCATCTTTCAGACTATATGTGATCCGTCTTCAATTGGACAACTTCCTTCATGCTTCATCTTTACAACATCATCTTCTTCAACATCTGCAACCTCTGTGATCTTGAAATTTCCTTTTTCTGCATAGATATCATTCTACTACACCTTCTGTTCAACCGAGCACATCTGCTTCCATTTGCAGCCACCAATTTATTTCTTCCTGCAAACAAGAAAATAACATATCGAGGGAAAACAAAATTCCATCTTCTCTCCCTCCTTTCTTCGTTACATCCGACACAACCACGTGTCTGTGAATTTCCACTTCTATAAATTTTCTGTTCTTTCTCATTTCTCTTAAATTCAGGTCCACACAAAACTTGTAGTCACCATCCAACAATAATGCGCTCACTACTACCAACATGATCCCCATAACATATGAGCCCAGCCTCCAGTTTAGGAAACCTTCCAACTGTATTCCTCTCGCAGTGTCACTCGCTCATTTCCAGTGACCATGCCTTCATTTCACAAGTTGAACCATCATGGATAACCACCACCACAACTACCATCTATTTCTAGCATCCATTTATGTCAAAGACTTCTTCCTTTTCAAAAACACCCTTGTGAACTTTGCTTCATGCGATTTTCTATTCTTGGCTATATTTTACCATTTTAGGCTTCATCTTGACATCTGCTGCCTCTCCATTATCTACATTCTAATTCTTGATTTCTGTACCTCATTAACCTGTTCATCTTCATGAGGAAATATTTGGTAGTTATTTAGTATCTCTCAACCATACTACACTTCACAGGCCCTTTCTTCAACCCTGCTTCCCATTATTCTTCCTTCAACAACACAAGATGAAACCACACTCTCATAGGTCTTCTTTCTTTGTAGTTCCTTCCATCCTAGAGATGAACCATACTCTAATATCTTCTCACATTCTTTAATTCCAGAATTGAACGAATTCTGATATATCCTCACATTATTTCACCCCAGAGTTGAACCAAGCTCTGATACCACTTGATGCAATGGGCCATCTGCCCCCTGCCATCAGAGTACGTTCACAATGAAAGATTTTGTTTATGTGTGCGTGATAGGAATTGCAGCTACCCCAAAAATTCAACTCACTGCTACATTTTCTTTCTTTTGATCTGATCATGCCACAACCCCTAGGGTTGTACCTCTGCACCCACGTATCCATGTTTTCTACACAGTGACACCGCAATATATGTTACATAATCACTCGTTTGTTGTATATTCACTTGCTGCAACTCGCCTTTTGCTGCGACTTGCCTTCTGCTGCGACTTGCCTTCTGCTGCAACTCGCTACAACTCACCTTCTGCTGCAACTCGCTACAAATCACCTTCTGCTGCAACTCACCTTCTGTGGTGACAAACCCTTTGCTTCAACTCAACCATCTTGTTGTTGCAACTCGTTCTTGCCGTGACTTTCCTTCTACTGCAACCCACCTCTTGCTACAACTCACCTTTCACTATAATTTGCCTTCTGTTGCAACTCGTTCTTGCCATGACTTTCCTTCTACTGCAACCCACCTCTTCCTGCAACTCACCTTTCACCGTAATTCGCCTTCTGCTGCAACTCG
This sequence comes from Picea engelmannii, assembly GCA_009831015.1. NCBI lineage: Eukaryota > Viridiplantae > Streptophyta > Pinopsida > Pinales > Pinaceae > Picea > Picea engelmannii. The sequence goes on along the minus strand of ML819745.1, from coordinate 27,976 downwards.
CTGCAACTCACCTTCTACTGTAAACCGCTGCAACTCACCTTCCGCTGCAACTCACTGCAACTCACCTTCTACTGTAATTCGCCTTATGCTGCAACACATCATGCTGTAACACACAACCCATAGTTGAGACAATATCTTTTGTTCACGTCTTCTGTACTCAGATATAATCCTCAATGCTGTTATATATAAATAATAACAAATAAGATAATAAATACAAAATAAATAATAAATTATAAATTATAATTTAAACAATAAACTAAAATTCACGACCAAAGTTCATGAATATCCATAAAAGTCATAGGGGCCATTATATAATGGGCTCCCGTCATTGTGATATTCATCATTGTAAAAACATTTTTTCACTACTTTATATGGAGGGTCTACAGCTAGGGTTTCCCTGGCTGCAAACCTACGATATTTGTATTTTGATTTTTTTCTCGTGGCGTCTTTGCATGGATTTTCTGTCTCTGGTCTTGAAGTTGTGCTCGACGAACGTTGTCTTCTCTGTATTATCAAGCATTATTGTTGCCTCCATTTCCAAGGATTTTTACTCTAATGCAGATTTTTCTTTCAGGGTCCCTTCTATGGGGGGTTTATACTCCCAAATTTCGATCTATGCCTATGTTTGTGTGGATCAGGTCTTTTCTAGAAGAGACAGATATGCTAAATGGTTGGCCATGGTTTAATGGAGTGGATCTCTAGGTGATGTGGTGATGCAGTGTTTTGATGGCATGGATCTTAGGGTGATTACTGTCTGCGGATCCAGATCTGGGTATTTGCTATGGCAAGTTCGTTCAGTTTCTACTATTGACTTCTTTGTTGCAGTTTTCTAGATGTTTGGATTGGGCGCCTAGTGCCTGTGCGGTATGGAGGTTTTGGGTCAGGCTTCCATGCCCTTCCTTCTTTTCTTTAGCCTTTATCTTTTCGATATATCCATGGTCAGAGGCCTCCTCCAGTTCTTTCTTTTGGCACTGTCACTCTGTGGGGCTTGTCCTCATCCCTTGCGAGCCTTATTCCAGATCTACCTCCTTGTTGCAAGATCATTGTCAGGGTTTGATGAATACCCTTGATGTTTGGGTTTCAAATATTTTTAGCCGAGTATTGATATTGAAACCAGTGGGTCAGATAGTTCTTGGAATCCCTCTTCCCCTTGAGGGGTATGTATTCTGCTCAGACCTGGTCCATCCTGTTACTGGTATATCTTGGTTGTTTCGCTCTCTCTTGATAGGGTTTTCTTGGGGGATTGTTCCCTGCAGTCTGTGGTATTCTTCTCTGGTTTATTGGTATGTTTAGGGTTTGATTTATACACAGATCGATGCATTTTGTGTGTGTTTTATATACTGCTTTGACCTGGTCAGTCTAGTTTTTTGGTATACTCAGGGTTTGATGTATACACAGATTGGTGCTTTAGGTGTGAGTTTCTATACCGCTCTGACCCAGTCCATCCAGTTTTTAGAGTTTTTGTTTGATCCGTTTATGTCAACTCTTTTCTCTCTTGGTGCGGGCTTTGATCCTTGGTTGTTCTCTTCTCCATTATTGGATTATGGTATTTGTCCTTTTGATCTTTGATGCCTTTAGTATGTACTCTCTCATAGGGTTTTTGGCCTTGTTTTTCTTGGATCTTATTATCCAAGGTTGAGAGATGTGCTTAAAAGCACCTACATAATGTAATTTGGTTCTCTTTGGATGAATCAAATTACACTTTTTTTCGTGATTTTTTTTTTTCATTATATATATTTTAATCATTATATTATTCATAATCTCATCTCTGTGAGTTTTATGCTCCATTGGTTTCAGATCTAGTTTCTCCCCACACCCCCACAGTCGCTCCTCACACCCCCATGTCATTTTCCCTCCTGTAACCCTTCCCCACTCCCTCACAACCTCCCCCCATGCCCTCGCGACCTGTTCCCCCAGAGGGGGACAAGCCGCACCCTCACCACAGCTCGTGACTATCCCACAAAACACGTCCTGTCCCCCACCCTCACCAAAGCCCAGGAAAATCTCCACTCGCCACACCCTCACCACAACCCGTGACCTATTCCCCCCCCTCTCCACTCGCCGTGACCATCCCACAGTTTGCGTCCCCCTAACTCCCACGCCGCCCCCCTCCCATTTTCCATTCCTTTCATCAATCACCCACCATACACCTCCACTCTTCGCAACTCGACTCACATCCTTCCACCGTAAATTACATATAATTATTTTCAAATAATTAAAAAGGGGATATTCCAAGCAAGATCAAAATTACAGAAAAATACTCACCCCAAAACACCAGAAGGATGTCAGAATTAAAAACTCAAGTGGAAAAAATAGACCAAGAGTGTAAAACCATTATAAAATCACTCGAAAATTCAATACAAAAAACTCATGATGAGTTACTAGAAGAAAAAAGGCTCAACAATGAGGCAATCAAATAAGAGTTGACCCATAGTCTTAAAGAAAAAATTTCAAGGGAAGTCATAATCGAATTACAAAAAGGCATGGATAAACTAAAACAAGATCTTAAAGATGATATTTTTCAAGAACTCGGGGTTAACTGTAACATCTTAGTCTTAACCCTTATGAACTATAATGTATTATGTAATCGTGACTTAGGCTAGTGATCCAGTAAGGTTGAAAACGAGCCAGAGTGCCTAGGAAATGTAATACATCTATATAAATGAATAAAATACACCGTTGGATGCAAGACAGATAAGGACAAAAGAGATGGGGGGCTATGATTCCACGAGAGAGGGGGCTTCAGGGGCTAAGTCTTATTTTTATTATTATTTTTATTTACCATAATTGATTTTATGGAGAAAAGGGGTTACATGAGATTCTTGGGGAAGGCCATGTGGTTCTTGATTTCCAAGTAATTATATAAACCCATCTTTGGTTTGGTTGAGGGTTCACTTTTTTTTCTTATTCATTCATTGTTACACCTTCTCACTCTTCATATTTTGGGATCCTCATTCTAACTGAATTCATGTGCTCTTGGTTTGAGCATGGATATGAATGGATGCATGAGGGTGGCTTGGGGTGAAGTTGGGGGATCTCTCTTCCCCTAGTTTGTCTTCTCTGCTTGTTCCCTTGTTCTTCTTTCCTCTTCAATCACTATTGCTAGTTCATATGCTCTTGGGTTGAGCATGGAAACGAATGGAAGGAAGAGGAGAGCCATTGATGAATGGATGTAATATTTTAATGATCATTTCAGGAGGGAATGCATGCATGTGTGCATGATCTTGATGGAAGTTCATATAGAACTACCCACAACTACGAGTCCTGAGAGTCCCAGCATGGAGATTCTGGACCAGTTGCACTGAAGCCCTAGAAGGAGAGGGACTACGCGGAAGATAAGGGTGGAGGTATATTCTCTTGAGTGGTGTAGGTTGGGTAGAAGAGAGATGGGTACTTGGATTGCTGTGAGTGCTGAAAAGCCTGTGATAGCTTGAGTGCTGAAAGGCCTGTTAGTTATGAGATTGATGGCAGTTCAGATAGAACTGTCCACAGTTGAGAGTCCTTGGAGTTTCCAATAGAGATATTTCCTGACCAGTAGCACTAGAACCTTGGAGAAAATGGAACAACCTTAGGAACTTCATGGCAGAGAAAGGTGTTCATTTCCTGGGGTTGTGCAGGCTGAGGGGTAAAGAGAGCTGGAAATTAGGATTTGCTGTGTGGCTGGGAAACCTGAGAGCTAGTTAGCCAACTGTTGTGTGTTTTTGGATTTGGTCTAGAACCCGTCCTTGTGGATTCATAGCCCTGGCTCGGGGGTGACCTGTTGTTGATAGTAAATGAACAACAATGTCTATGGTTGGTTGGAACGTCCTTGGTTTGCAGCCAGTTGGTGAATCTTTACTTGAAAAGATAAGTGCTCTCTGTCATCTGTTTTCTATATAATGTATTTTCCACTGTGTATTTAATTATCTTTGAGATATGTATTTATAATGTGCCCGTCTGCTGGTTATTTGCTGTGCGTGGCATGTTGTTTATCTCTTTTTTGATGTAGCATGGATCTTGTTTAATGCATGCGATTTTTCATGCCTCTAACATTGTTGACCAATCCCTTGAATTCAAGGTAAGTTCAAAGAACTGAGTCCTTGGACTGCAACATGCCTCACCTACTGGTCGCTGGGTGTGTTGCATCCTGTTTAAGTAGCTTAGCCCAACTTGTGGGTGGCTGGGTACGTTACAGATTGGTATCAGAGATTCTGGTTGAAACACTAGGCTGGTATGGGCTGGGTCTGTTGGTCAAAGTCTCATGGTTGAGATCGTTTTACGACCTTGAAGTTGAAAATATTAGAGGAATGGCGTTGCAAAGCATGTGCATAAGCCAAAGTGTTAGAGATCCTTTGTAAGGGATTGTGACCATCCATTTCGATTTAGAGAGCGATCACCATCATAAGATCAAGGGAGATTTGGATCGTTGGATAAGAGGGCCGATGAGTAGGATCCATTTGATGAAGGTAGAACAAGAGGTTTTGTAATATTAAGTCCCATCCATCAAATCTAGCTGATCAATCGCCAACCATCGATCGAAGCCAAGCACGAAAGGTAATACTTTGGAACTTCATTGCTTCAATGATCTTGGTAGGCATGCAAAGCTTGAACTATCGAAGGCTGGAGTCTCTAAGTCCCGTCAGCCGTCCAATCTGATGGGAGGGGTGGAGATATCTCCACCATTGATCATGGTCAACTGACATTCACCACTTCAGGAGTATGTGACTTCAAGAGTTTTTAACTTTGTTGAATTTTTACAGCCCAGAGCGCCGAAGTCAAACACTTAGCACTTAGCACCATGAATCAGAGCTAGCAATTTATCATAAACAAAGAATTAAAGCATCATATATATATCCATTACATATCTAATCTAAGCACTAAGAAAAACATAACAGAGATAATAATTGCACAAAGCAAACCATAAGACGCCAGATGTACATGGTTCACCCCAGTGTGGGGCTACATCCACCAACCGCTTCGCCTCTTTATTATTCATCAATCTCTTACATTCAATTACTCCTGTGCACTAAGCCACAGAGTCGAGCTTCGCATCGGAAAGGAGATCTGCACACTAAGCACCTAATCCTCCTTTTAAATCTAGGTCAAGGCATAGATCCAACTCGCTATCAAGCACAGAGCCTTAACACACATACATTCCCTTTCACAAAGCCACTTGAACTACTTTCACTTAGCTCTAAAGACTACTTCTTCTATAATACATTCTTCTCTATTTATACTTTTACAAACCCTTACAAGAAGGCCTAAACATGGTAAAACCCCATGGGCCGACATCCCATAACCCATTAAAAAAGACCCTAAATAACCTCTTACTGGGTCCACATAGCTTGCAAAATAAGTGAGATCCACGATCTCAGCTCCGCCTGGGCACTCCTTCTTCGACCATCATGTCGAAGTCTAAAAGTGGGCCAAATCTGACCAATGTTTCCTCAAAACTTGGTCGAGGGTCAACATGCCCCCAACACTCACCTGTGACTCGGCCCGAGTCACTCTGTTCCAGACAATGTTACTTCGAAGGCCTCGAGATTAACTCGAGCGACCTCGACTTTTTGCTTCGCCTGAGCCTCCTGCTCAACGATCTCCTGGATTGTTTGCTGTAACAGGCCCTTCTAGGCACTTTTCTACCACTGCAACCACTTGATCCAATTGTGAGCCCTGTCCATCAATCTCTTCGAACACCTTACAGGCTTCATCCTGCACAGGTTGTAGCTTCTGCGTCACTTCCATTACCCTACCCTGGAGGGCAGTGATCTATTGATGTATTATGTGCTGCTCTTGGGATCTCTTCATTCTTTCTACCACAGTGAGCAATTTCATCTGCACCTGCACGAAAAATGCCTGCTGCTACGCCTCCTGTAATTGGGCTTCCAGCTTCCTTAGCTCAGGATCCTCGGTGAGGTGTTCATATGTCTATGCCCTTCTATTACTCAGCTGTTTTCATTCTGAGGTGAGGGCTCTTATCCTTATTAGTGTGTTCTTAGCAGTCTCCTCCCTCTAGTCACGCATCTCTTGCGGGGTGCTCGGTACTGTTTGGGCCTCCAACTCTATTATCCTAGCTTGAAGCTGTTGGAGGGTCTCAATGAGCTTCACTATTTGAGCTTCGACCGACTCTTGTCCTTCCTGTGTCAAGCCTGACACAAAGCGACATGCTTTACTCACCGCTTCTTTGACCATGGCCCGCTTTGCGAGCAACTTCTCCTTTTCTCTTTGTAGATGGGATTTTTCTTCCTAGAGCTTCGCCTGGAGTTCTGCTTTCTCGCTTTCTTGGTCTACTACATTTTCCTACGTTGCTCGTAATTGTGCTAGGACTTCATCTTTATCCTGTTTCAAGGATTCTGTATGCTTCTCCTTCTCTTCCTGGACTCTCTGGAACCAGGCTTCTGTTTCATCCACAAGTCTTCTCAATTGGGTTGGTTCATCTCCCAATTCTGCAGTCCGCGACAAAGAAGGTGCAGTGGGTACTACACGGACCAAACGAACAACTTGCTGTACTTCCTTCAATTCCTTCTTGATCATTCCATATAGATCCTCCTACTTCTCTCCATATCTCTACAAGATGTCCTCGGAAGTGTCCTCCATAGCTTGTCGGACCAGACTGATGTCATCCTCAGTGAGCGTGTCCTCTAACTGGGGCTTATTAGCGCGTGTCTTCTTCCTTGCTGAGGGTTTCTTGGGAGAAACCTCCCTCTTCTACGGTGTTACTGTCCTAATAGGGGGCTCCTCAAGTGGAGGGGTGGTAGCTTCGCCTCCTCCTTTCCCTTCTTCTCCTTCATATCCTCCTCCTTGTCCTTCTTCTTCATCTTCTCCTCCTCCTCCGAGTGAGCCAGACCAGTTATCTTCAAAAGCCTTGTCCTCTTCATCAGTCTCTATATCCTAGACTTCCTCCTACTTTTTCTTCTTCTTCCTTCCACTGGACTGTTCGACATGCTCAACCCGTGTAACTATGGGGCTTCTTATGGTCTCTGTGTCAGATACTTCTGCATCAACGATAGGTACAAGAAACTCCTCTGGCCATTCCTTTGTAATATGCTCCATGTCATCATCCATCAGCTTGTAGTATGACTGTAATTATTCCTTGTTTTCATCTCTATGCGCAATGATGTAGATGAAATGAGGATCTGCGCAAAAAATTTCTATTGGTCGGTACTGGTGCAAGGTGCGCAGTGTCATGCGTGGAAATGATTCGATGGAAACCTTTAACTGCTGGTAGTATGCATGAAACACAACATTGGAATGCCACTGCTTCATCATGTCGTTGGTGTACCACATGGTGGAAAACCTAGCGGCCAATGACTCCGATGGTTTGATCTTTGGAAAGGTGGCTCCTTCATGCATTTTACAAGAAACAAATGCGATCAAAATGATCATCCAACTATAATGGAATTCATATCCCAAATCCTGGGCTTCATGACAATCCTTCTCTAGCTCATTGACGAGGTAGTTCACCTAGTTCATCTGCATGCCCTCCACACATTTTCCTACGAGGTCCACCACGAACCCGATGAAATGTGTGGGGATATTCTTCCTCATGATCTTGCCAACTATGAGTTGGTAAGCGAGGCGCACTCCACCATCCTGTATAGAGGATACCTTGTAACCTCACTTTCCTTTCTCTACTTCTTCGTAAGCTTCCTTGATGTGCTGCGCCAGGGAATGGTTAGAGGACTTCCCTGGATAAAACTGCTGAGGGTCAGGGCCCTTCACACTATTCTGGAATCCTCTTTCCATTCTTATTCTTATTTTCTCCTAGCGCAGTGGCTTCACACTGTTGAGGTGCCCTCAAAGGTTCTAAAGTTAATATCCCTTTTTTTAACACATCCTAAGTGGACATACTTCTTTCTTGAATAGAAAGGTCCTTCAAGCTTTCTTGCATTCTTCCAACCTTGGTAGCTAATTCTCTGACTGTCTGTCCCTCCTGCGATGTTACTTTGTTCTGTTGCTTCGACTTATCCTCTCGTTCTTCTATTAGTCGGTCTATTTTCCTAGCTATGAAATCCCTTAGTTCTTTCTTTTTCTTTTCTGTGGCTTCTTCCTCTACTTTCCTTCTAATCTAATCCTTCTTAATCCAAGTCTTACCTAACAAAAGTGGGACATGGGTGTTGTCCCCAAAAAACTGAATGACTTCAAATTCTTCTTCAGTCGATGTTCCCTCAACAATAAAAGGTACATTAGTAACTATTCCACATAGGGTTATCATCTTACCCTTAAACAAGCCTATCCTTCCCAATGAAGGTACCATAGTAGGCTTTCCCAAAATTTCCGAAGTTTCTTCCATCATAATATTCACTTGTGTTTCTTCATCCAAGACACAGTCTATGTCGAGGTCTTCTATTCTTGTATTTATACACTATTTTACTCTTGGGGAATTGAGTGGCACATGAGATGAATGTCCCGGAGTCTTAGAAAATCAGAGTCCCGAATTGATTAAGGCCATCCATCTCAATGCCATATTAATTCGCAACCGTCGATCTCGTGAAGCCTCCATATGGGGGCATGACCATCCATTCGATGAGAGGTTAAATCTCGAGCGTCCATATTTTCTAGTGGAATGATTGTTCAGTTCGAGGAAGTGTAACTCCAGGAGAAAACATAAGTTGACAGCTGGAAACAACCGAAGGCCGAAGTCCAGAGGACTTGGTCCCAACCCTGGTCTCATGATAAGGTAAAAAGGGCCTAGAAGCTACTATCCATCAGGCTTGGTGTCTGCGCAAGCTCCTGTATAGAAAAACACAGAGTGGAGTGCTAAAGAGTGTTTAAGCCCGCAATATTGAGCCGTGGTCATGTGGATCATGGTTTGAAGGAAGCACCTTTGCAGATTTCACTTTCTGTATCAACTAAGGGGGTTGGAAGTGGTTTTTGAGGGAGCCCTAACTTTCATATTAGATATCCGATTGGGGTGATATTTCAGTCATTGGAAAGCTGATTCAGAGGAGAATGACATGGAATCATTCTCTTTTTGGATAAATGTTATAATTGATATAATTTTCTTCATAAATTAAACAGAAAAGGTACCTGTAAATTTTATTGATGATTTTGTATAATATGTATAGTTCTAACTAGATGATTGCTTGCAGGTTTGGCAGGATTAGAGTTATAATTAGACCAATTTAAGAACATGATAAGATATTAGAGTCATGGAAGCATGAAAAATCTTACATAATTTGTATGAGGTACTACAAAAGAAAGAATCCTCACATAGGATATGAATCTAACAGATTAAAAATGTCATTGAAGGGCATAGAAGGCAAAAAAAAGTGAGGCTCCATAGACTTGAAGGTAGAAATGTGTAGACAATTGCAAAGATTAAGTGTGAAAGAAATCCACTTTGTATATCAGAGTTCGTAGTGGAAGCAGGATGCCAATGTAGAGAATTGGGAATACTCTCTCACTTGAAAAATGTCATTGAGGGAAATGGACTTCCATTGGGGAATGGTATTAAGTGTGAAAGAGTGTCAGAATGTCTCATAAAGGTAAAGTTGGGCATGAATACCCAAAAGGGAGATGTTTCAATTTGAGTACACTGGTTGGATTGAAGACTGGCCAAGTGGAACTTGTATGGAAGGTGTTTAGACCAGGGAACAATAGTGCAGATGAGTAGAATGGGAGCACACAATGCAACAAGGATCTGAAGGAGTTCAAGGACATCCAACTACTACAAAAATAGATAAATAAATAAGTGAATTAAAATATAAATGCACTAGAGTTCATGAGGCATACGATGAAGTTAAATTGCATATGCATTAGTAGGCATGCTAACAGTGAATTCTTGGTGCATATGAATGTGTAAATTTTGCCTATGTACATGCTTGGATATGCATATAACATGCTTGTGAACTTAGAATAGTGTATTATTATGAAATAATGTTTGAGTATGACTAATAATGGATTATGTATTCAGGTAAAAATGATATAGAAGGGTTAAAGATGTGGATGATGCTGTTGCTTATGATTTCCATCTAGGTGAAGACCCACGAGGGTGGCAGGAATGGTGATCACAATGATGAAGGAGGAAGTCTGTGAGCTTCTACAAATATCAGTTGGTTAGATAGCAACAAGTAGGTTGATAACAACCAAGCAGGTATGCATTTAGTTTCTGTTGATGCATACATGTTGAAGGGGATTGAGTTAAGAATTCGCTTAGTTAATTTTCAATATTTAAACTGATATGTAATGGTTAAAGGCCTAGAGTATGTAAGTGTTGTTGATGCTAGAATGCATTTAGATAAATTTTTGGTTGCATATTATGTTATGATTGGTTATGGGATCATAAACGGGTTAATTCAAGAGACATACTCCTTCTATAACAATGAAAATCCATAGATCTAGTCATGTTTGAGACCATAATATGGTTGGATATGGAAGGGATATAGCGCTATATGAGTGCTCAATGGTATCTACTGTATATCTGATGTTTGGACTGCAACCTCTTTGCGAACACTAAAGAACACTTAAGAATTATATTCTTGGTGTTGTGTTTGGGTGGAAAAGGAAGGTATCCAAATAGTTGGGCAAGTAGTAGGAAGTGTGTGGATGATGTGTTGAGTCGTTGGCCAGACCTTCCAACTCATCGTGGTGGAATGGATGACATAGTTATGTGGTATTATGTAGCCAATGCATGGATGAATTATGTAGTTGTGGCCATGCACATTGATTGTTATTTTATTTAGTAATTAATTTTTTCATTATGAAAATCCCGTGGTACTGAAAATACATAATGATGGATAGGTGAATTATATTTATGAGTACTATCTTAAGGTGATTGGATTGTTGTTTGTTACAATTTCAAGATCAGTTTTGGATCTATTAAAAATGTTACAAGTACATGAATCATTGAGTGCATTTGGGGTGAATGCATGCATATACTATATAACATAGAAATGATTATGCTAACAACTGAAATGATGTGAGTATTGCTAACTCGTGAAGTTGAAAACACTTCAGGAATGGTTAGATATTACAACAAGAAAGTTGCAGGTTAAAGTAGCTACATAATGATAAATTACAGAAAATATTTGTTGGGGGAGACAGAGTGATATTTCTGGATAGAAGAAAGAAAATATTGGCTGATAATACATGTGTATGTAATGATGAGTTCATTCCAATTGATATTTGGATTAATAGAAGTGATTGAATTATAGTTGTAAACAGTTCTGAGATCACCTTGTGATTTTGTTTTGGATTGTTACTATGAAAATATGTATATCTTGTATGGGATATACTAAAAGTTTGTTTGGCCGAGGAATGTTGAAATTGCAGGAAGAAAGGGTCTTGAATATGACAGTGTTGCAAGTCCATAAAGAAGACCCGTGCTTATTGTTGCAAGAGCCAAATATTATGAGAAGAAGCTCATGTCTGGAAGTTTTGTTTTTCCTATATGAAACAATTTTGGGAATTATAATTTAATAAATTACTGACAAATTGTTTTGGCTGAATGTAAATAAAGTAAATTACAGGTAGGATGGTCTTGAATATAGCAGGGATGTAATCCCATAAGGAAGACTGATATCTACAGCTGCAAATCCAAACATTATGAGAATAAATCTCATGCTTGGGAAAATTTTCTTTTTCTGTATAAAACATATTGACATTTATGATTGAAAATTATTATAATGATATCTCATGATGACTATATTTTTATAATACAGATGAGATATGTGTTATTGAAGTTGGAAGCTCACGAAAAAGAACACCAGAAGGAAATCAAGCTCAATGATGAAGGCATATAATGAAGAAAGTCCAATGGACTTGTTGCAACTGGAGTTCTGGAAGCCACAACTCTGAAACTTCCTATTCGAGTGCACTGGAGCCTTGGAGAGAAGTGGAACAACTTGAGGGACTGCATGGCAGAGAAAGTGGTTCATTTATTTGGGTTATGAAGGGCTGAGAGGGAAGGAGAGATTGCTGGTTGGAACTGTTTCCAGACTTATAAATTCTGAAGATCATTATACATGTTTGGGTCGGAATGCCCATGGATACATGCTTAATTTTAGGCTAGAGTGCCTATGTATAAAATATTGGGTTGGATTTCCCATGTGGATTAAGACCAGAGGGCCTAGATTTGTAATGTTAATAACACTGGAATGGTGTCGTTCACTAAGGACAATGCCAAAATAAGGGGAGGGGGATGCAACATCCCAGTTTTAACCCTTATGAACTATAATGTATTATGTAATTGTGAGTTAGGCTAGTGAGACGGTAAGGTTGAAAAGGGGCTAGAGTTCCTAGGAAATTTAATACATCTATATATATTAATAAAATACACCGCTGGCTACAAGACATACAAGGACAAAAGAGATAGGGGGATATGATTCCACGAGAGAGGTGGCTTGAGGGGCTAAGTCTTCTTTTTATTATTATTTTTATTTACCATAATTGATTTTATGGAGAAAATGGGTTACATGAGCTTCTTGGGGAAGGCCATGTGGTTCTTGATTTCCAAGTAATTATATAAAACCATCTTTGGTTTGGTTGGGGGTTCACTTTTTGTTCTTATTCATTCATTGTTACACCTTCTCACTCTTCATATTTTGGGATCCTTGTTCTTGCTGCATTCGTGTGCTCTTGGTTTGAACATGGATACAAATGGTTGCATGAGGGTGGATTGGGGTGAAGTTGGGGGATTGTTCTTCCCCTGGTTCGTCTTCTCCCCTTGTTCCCTTGTTATTCTTTCCTCTTCAATCAATATTGCTAGTTCGTATGCTCTTGGGATGAGCATGGAAACAAATGGCAGGAAGAGGAGAGCCATTGATGAATGGATGTACTATTTTACTGATCATTCTAGGAGGAAATGGATACTTGTGTGTATGAGATTGATGGTAGTTCAGATAAAACTACCCACAACTGTAAGTCCTGAGAGTCCCAACATGGAGATTATGGACCAGCTGCACTTGAGCCTTGGAAGGAGAGGGACTGCCTGAGGGACTGCGTGGTAGATAAGGGTGGAGGTCTATTCTCTTGGGTGGTGCATGATGGGTAGAAGAGAGCTGGGTACTTGAATTGTTCTGAGTGTTGAAAGGCCTATGATAACTTGAGTGCTGAAAGGCCTGTTAGTTATGAGACTGATGGCAGTTCAGATAGAACCGTCCACATCTGAGAGTCCTTAGATTTTACAATAGAGATATTTCCTAACCAATAGAACTGGAACCTTGGAGAGAAATGGAATAGCCTCAGGGACTGCATGGCATAGAAATGTGTTCATTTCTTAGGGTTGTGCAGGTTGAGGGGGAAAGAGAGCTAGAAATTAGGATTTGATGTGTGGTTGGGAAACTTGAGAGCTAGTTAGCCAACTGTTGTGTGTTTTTATATTTTTCCTAGGACCCGTCCTTGTGGATTTATATCCCTAGCTCGGGGGTGACCTTTTGTTGATTGTAAATGAACAACAATGTCTATGGCTGGGTGGAACGTCCTTGGTCTGTAGCCAATTGGCAAATCTTTACTTGAAAAGATAAGTGCTCTCTGTCATGTGTTTTATGTATAATGTATTTTCAGTTGTGTATTTAATTATCGCTGAGATATGTATTTATAAAATGTCTGTCTATTGGTTATTTGTTGTGCGCGGCACGTTGTTTATCTCTTTTATTCTATAGCATGGATCTTGTTTATTCTATAGCATGGATTTTTCATGCCTCTAATATTGTTGAACAATCCCTTGAATTTGAGGTAAGTTCAGAGAAATGAGTCCTTGGACTAGAGTGTGCCTCACCTGCTGGTGGCTGGGTGTGTTGTAGCCTATTTAAGTACTGTTGCTCAGCCTGTGGGTGGCTGGGTATGTTACATTAAACTACAACGAGGTTTGGGAAATTTTAAATGAGAAATAAATGACGATTTGCAACAAAGTCTGGTTGTTATGACACAACATCAGGAAGAAAATCTTAATGAGATTTTAAATTTAATAAAAGGCCAAGGGCACCAAAAATCCACCCAACCACAACCAAGTGACTCAAGCACATCTAACACATCACCCCCAACACCATCGCCGCCACCACCTCCCTACAATTCAAATTCCCAACCTATATCACAACATTAAACCTTAATAATTTATCCTCCCAAAGCCAAAATTGAACTATCAAAATACAATGGAGGCGATAACCAATACGTGGATTGGTTTAACAAAAATGAAGAATATTTCCATATATATAATATTACAACCGATGAAGAAAAGGTCAAATATGCATCCATGTACCTCGAAGGAACTACATACAATTGTTATCTATGGTGGAAAGAAAGAATTCAGTCATATAATTCGAATTCTTTCATCTTTTTTTTTTTTAAATATTCCAGGGCATCTCAAAAAAACAATTTTTTTCAAAACTCACCAGATTACAACAAAAAGGCAGCATAAATGAATTTACACATCAATGGGAAGCTCTTGTCACCCGATTATTTGGACTATCTGATGATCAATTACTCTAGTCTTACATAGGTGGTCTCAAACAACATATCCAGGATGAGTTAAGATTACATGATCACTACGGTAGAAATAGCAATATGCAAGGAAAAAGCCACAAAATAAAAACTAGAAGGCCAATCAAGATTCAACAAGGTTTACTCAAGAAGAAGTGTACATCAGACCACGGGAAATGAGAAATACATACCACCCAATCCACATGAAGATAAGAGAAGAAGTTTGGAGTCCCAAAGGATAAAAGAAGGAAAATGTAAATAATGTGGAGAGAAATGTGACCCAAGACATAGGTGGCAAATCAAAGATAACTCAAAAAAATTGTACACTTGTGAGGTAGAAAAAGATGACGAATTAGACTCAGCAAAATCAATAAATGAAGAAGTGGAAAATTTCCAAAATGATACTTTAGAGCTCATAGAAGACAACACACCAAGAATATCACTCGCAACCATCACATGCATTACCCAACCATAAACTCTTAAATTAAAAGGACATATAAAAAATGATAATGTCACCATACTAATCGACACAAGAAGTACCCATAATTTCCTCGATATCAAGATTGCAAGGAAACTCAAATTATTTGTATATCCAGTCCCAGACATGAAAGTAATGGTTGCAGATGACAAAAAAATTGGAAATGTCGGGAAATTCCATAAGGTGAAACTCCAAATCCAAGATTTCAATTTGGAATTAGAACTCTACACCATCCCTCTGGGAGGAGTAGATGTGGTTTTAGGAGTCCAATGGTTACAAACCTTGGGCACATACTCAGTCAATCACCATGAACATTTCATCCAATTCAAATGGCAAGGGAAAATTTATAAATTAGATGGGTTTCGACCTCCACAAACATAGATTGTGTCGTCATAACAAATGGAAAAAATGATCCGAAAATGAGCAACCACATACTTCATCTAATGCCACAACATAGAAATACAAGAATCAGAACATGATGACTCCAAAACATCAAACGTCCAAGATCTAATTCAAAAACATAAGAAGGTATTTCAATACTTTCCCATGTAGTTACCACCTAAAAGAAGAATTGAACATATAATTGAAGTTAAACCAGGATCAAGCCTAGTCAAGGTTAGACCATACAGATACCCTCATCACCACAAAACAAAAATAGAAAGATTAGTCCAAGAACTATTAAAATGTGGTTTCATCACGAAAAGCAGAAGTCCATATGCAACTCCAGTAGTGTTAGTTCGAAAGAAAGACAGATCTTTCATATTATGCATAGATTACCGAGGGCTAAACAAAATAACAATTAAAAATAAATTCTCCATCCTGTTTATTGATGAAATGTTGGACGAACTTCACGAAGAAAGATATTTTTCAAAACTTGATGTAAGATATGGGTACTATCAGATTAAGGCTAGACTAGAAGATGTATCCAAGACTGCCTTACAGACACACAAAGGACACTACAAATTCAAGGTGATACCCTTTGGGCTAACTAATGGCCCTGCCACTTTCCCAGCGACAATGAATGAATTATTTCACCCATACTTACGGAAACATGTCTTAGTTTTCTTTGATGATATCTTAGTGTACAATAAAACATGGGAGGAGAATATGAAACATTTGGGACAAGTGTTATCTCTTCTAGAGGAAAATCAATTCTATGCCAAAATGTCAAAATGTACATTTGGCAAGGAGGAAGTAGAGTACCTTGGTCAAATCATATCCAAAAAAGGAGTCAAGGTAGACCCCAAGAAAATCAGGGCAATCATGGAATGTCATAAACCCAAAAACATATCCTAATTAAGAGGATTTCTAGGATTGGCGGGGTACTAATGAAGATTCATCAAGAATTATGTTCATTTGACTGCGCCTCTAACAAATCTCCTTAAGAAAAACTCTTTCCAATGGAATTTGGAAGCACAAAAATGTTTTGAAAACTTAAAAAACATCATGTCCACAACCTTGGTATTAGCAACACCTGACTTCTCCAAACCTTTCATCATCGAATGTGACGCGTCGAGTTTTGGAATTGGAGCAATATTGATGCAAGATGGACATCCAATAGCTTTTGAGAGCAGGAAATTAAATAAAAAAAAATGCTTACAATCCACTTACAACAAAGAAATGCTTTCCATCATGCATGCATTAAAAAAATGGCGCAAATATTTATTGGGAAGTAAGTTCTTGATACACACAGATCATAATAGTCTGCAGTACTTGTTAGAACAAAAAACATTGTCAACCGAACAACAAAAGTGGATAGAGAAAATTTCCAGTTTGATATGGAAATTCTACATAAAAGAGGAAAATACAACATCGTAGCTGATGCCCTATCAAAAAAAGATGAAGAAACACAAGTTTTTGCAATATCAATAGCCATTCCAGAATGGTTGGATGAAATCCGAACTGAGTATGCAAAAAACCCGGAGACTTGCTGTATAATCAACAATTTAAATCAATATCCTAAGTTTGAATGGAAAAACGACATCTTATGGTATAAAGGGAGAATCTACTTAAATACCAACTCAAGATTTAAAGCCAAGGTTCTTCAAGAATCTCATGATTTCCCAACTGCAGGTCATGTAGGATTTTTCAAAACATACTATAATGCACGGAGATCATTTTTTTGGAAAGGGATGAGTGCTGATATTCGAAAATATGTAGCAGAATGTGATCTCTGTCAAAGGACCAAGAATGAAAATGTGTCGAGCCCCGAGTTACTCCACCCATTACACATTCCCAACCAAAAATGGGAAGAAATTTCAATGGATTTCATTGAAGGACTACCCATATCCGACATAAAATATAAAATATTAGTAGTAGTAGACAGACTAACTAAGTATGCACACTTTATTGGAGTATGGAAAATAGATTCAACAAAACAAATGATTGAAATGTTCTGTAAAAATATTTACAAACTACATGGGTTCCATAAGGTTATTGTTAGCGATAGAGATGCCAAATTTAAAGGGAATTTTTGGAGAGAATTTTGCAAACAGATCAGAACCTCTCTCAATATGAGCTCAACTTACCACCCTCAAATAGACAGTCAAACAAAAGTTGTCAATAAATGTTTAGAAACCTATCTTCATTGTTTTATCTCGGACAAACAAAATAAATGGTTTCAATGGTTGTACCTTGCTGAGTGGTGGTATAATTCCACTTATCACACATTAGCTAAAATGATACCTTTCCAATCTCTTTATGGTTACAAACCTCCATCATGGAAGGAGTTGGCCACCAACCATATAAAAGTTGCGTCAGTAAAAGATCATTTAAATGAAAGTAAGAAAATCCTTCAGTTATTCAAAGAAAACTTAACAGTTGCAAGGAACTGAATGAAGCAACAAGCTGAACAAAACCGAATAGAAAGATAATTCGAAGTAGGAGATTGGGTATTTGTGAGACTTCAAACTTACAAACAATTATCCCTTAAACAACATTGGAAGAATAAATTGGCTCCAAAATTTTATGGACCATATCAAATAAATAGAAAAATCAGTCACGTAGCTTACCAGTTGGATTTACCAGATAAAAGTCATATCCACATTGTCTTTCATGTATCATGTCTAAAGAGAGTCTTGGGGAAACAACAAAAGGCAAAAAATATACTTCCTATGTTGGATGAGGAAGGAAGAATAATTTTAGATCCCGAAGCCATTATCGCCACCCGGGAAAAGAGATCACGTTCTCGAGTAATCAAGGAATATCTGATTAAATGGAGAAATCTACTGGAAGAAGATGCTGCATGGGAGTCAGAGAACTTTCTCCAGTTACACCCTTCGTTACCATTGCTTTGAGGAGAAAGCAAAATTTTAAGGGAAGGACAATGTTATATATAAATAATAATAAATAAGATAATAAATACAAAATAAATAATAAAGTATAATTTAAACAATAAACTAAAAGTCACGACAAAAGGTCATGACTCTCCATAAAAGTCACAGGGGCCATTATATAATGGGCTCCCATCATTGTATTTTTTTTTTCATTATATATATTTTACTCATTATCTTATTCAGAATCTCATCTCTTTGAGTTTTACGCTCCAAATTGTCATAGAACCAAAGCACTCATCCTCCCCATGGGATATCACAATTTCCAACACGGCCTTCCACAAACTCGTGTCACCTGCATAACCATCTCATACAATACCATTCTCTACATGATTTACTCATTCACAAAAGACATTAACTCATACATAATCACGTTCATAACACAACAAATATATCATGCACAAATTCATTCACACACACACAAAAAGGGTAAATTTATAAACCCAATTCTTTTATTCATTTGTACAAAGTACAATATAATGGCTCAATGGCTAGATATGAGCTTACAATATTTGTTGGGTTTCCAGGCCAGAGGTCATTGCAAACTCAACCAGTTCTCCCCCTCTTGTATCGCGAGATCTCTCTTCTTGTTCTTTGCAATCTCTCTCTCAATATCTTTGATTATATGCTTTATTCTTCCCAGAAACTGTTTGCTTAAGTTTCCCAAGGTTTCTCACACCCTTTCATCTTTCGACTTCCAATTTATCCTTTCTTCAACAACTCTTCATCTCCTGCGCATCCTTTCCAACTTCAATGCAACAATGCGCTCCTCCCGAGCCGTAACATCCGCAACTGCTTCGATAACAATTTTCCTCTACAACATAGTTGTCCACACACTTGTCCATTCTATAGTATCACTCCCAACTACCCCAATGATGCAACTTTGTAGCATTCAATTGATCCGCGCCACTGCTGCTACTCCCATTAATCCAAATTATACAAATCTGTAGCATTCAATCGACCTGCACCACTATTGTGACTCCCAACAGTCCAAATGCTACAACTCTGTAGCATTCAATCGATTTGTGCCACTACTATTACACCTAACAGTCTATCTCATTCACATCCTGCAACAACCAATCATTGCTGTAATATCTATGTCACGTCCTATAACTTCCTTTGACGTGTCATCCCCAGGATGACCAAGATGTGACTGCATCAATTGTGCATGGTGTGCTTAGTCATCCACACATGCACCACCTTCACTAGACATTGTTGCTTTGTGTTTATGGATGCACGTTGAATACACTGTAGCACTGCATAACGATGCTATTGTTCCACATAAGTGCACCACATGTCGCAGGGAAATAGAAATCTTGGCATCACAATGCATTGAGTTGATAGGCTAGAAATGAAGAAGTTGCACTGATTCATCCATTCAGGCACCACCATTGCAAGGCATATATACCAACATTTGAAGGTGCATGTGTGTGGATGTTGCACATAGATCACGGTGCTCCACTAATTCCTTACTGCACTGTTTAACATCATACATTCATGCACCAATCATATTCAAATGGATGATGTGCTCATAATGAAACATAACATTGTGGGTGGTGCGATCTGTAAACATACCATAATGTTGTGCGTGAAGATACATAAGGCCACACTAATGAACTTTTTTTTTCTTCTAAAAAATGAAAAAATGAGACTTTACAAACAAAAGTGGAAAAATAAAACAACAATAATGTACATTAAGTTATAGTGACGAAACTACCTAATCTCATATTTGTTGTGGAAGTGTGGTTACTGCAGAAATCAAAAGTTAAATTTGGGTGGTTTTGAAAAATTGAGAAATGAACTCGAATTCGTCGTGGATGAAGATTGCCCACGAATTACAACAATTTGAAAGCATGGGACAATAGGTTCTCATAGGGGGATAAAGAGCACATATGCTTGAAGGTTTGTGAAGCACTGAAGGAAAGTAAGAAGGAAAAATCAATCCAGTATTTATTTTTGATTTTTACCCTATTGTGGTGCATCTTGTCTCCCAACACACTTGTGTGGTTATATGTATATGGCACATCGCTAATTTGTTTTTTTAAATTACTTTAACCTTACTATTGTGCGCATTATAGGGTTACAGATTGGTTATTTATAAGTTTTTAAGCAGTGTACACTAATTTTTTAAAATAACTCATTTTATATAAACCGAGCTTTTATTTAACCTTACGGTGGTGCATCTTATATAAATACGCACAAGTGTGGTGGTATGTTCAATATGCACTAAATACCATTTTTTTTAAATGGGTTGTTTTACAAAATTCAAGTATGGTTTTGTATGTTTTTAATATTCCCTTTCATGGTGCACATTATTTAACTACACACCAATGGGGTTATATGCATAGTGGCCATTGATAAACAAAAAAATTCAAAATATTTAATCCTACCACAGTGTGCACGATATGTTATGCACCAATGCGTCTGTAGGTTTAGTAAGCATTGTAGGCTATTTTATTTTAATAATTGTTGTTAGAAAATTCAGGCTATTTTATTCAACCCTAAAGCGATGCACCTTGTATCCATATGCATTGGTGATGTCATATGTGTAGTGAATATTAGTGCATTTATATGTTTAGTACACAATGTGTGGTAATTTTTATGCCACTTTTTTGAAATGTTTTCTATAATACATTTAAATATATAAGGACACTAATGTTCCTTATTATTTTTAGATGCAATGTATAGAAAATCTCCACCCATTTGCCTTCACTAACCTCCATTAAAAATATAACTAAGAAAAATGTTTCTACAAAATTTCCAATAAAACTTGTTTTCCTTATAATGGTTAAGAACATGTGTTTCCTCTTAAGAGGTCACAAGTTCAAATCCAGAGGGGGGTAGGGTATGTATACCTCCGCAGACTTTACCAGTCAAATCGCTGGGCGGAGGGGGATCTCTTGTCCCACAAACAAGGGAGTCTCATACGCCAATTTAGTGTGGCTTGACCATGACCTTAAAAATAGATTATTATTATTATTATAATATAACTCGAATAATAATAAAACAATTAATGATATCTCAGGCATCTTACAAATAGATATCAATTAGTTTTCATTTTAAACATATTTATTATATTATATTTTATTTAACATTGAATTATGTCAATTTGAAATACCAACATATTATTAGAGTGAGTGTCGTTGACAAAATTCTTATGAAAAAAATACCATATATATATATAAAATTGAAAAAAATAGAAATTTATATTAAATATTGAGAAAAAGATATTGAAATATTAGATAAATTTCTATATATATTATATAAAATTGAAAAAAAAATAAAAATTATATTAGACAATATCTAGTATTGAAAATGGAGATGCCATAATTAAAAATGAAAATAGGTTCATTGAATTTTATCTCAATTTAAAATTGAAGGATCATGTAAAAGCAATTTACATATCCTCCCATTGAAAATGGGGTCACCATCATTAAAAATGTTATCTCAAAATTAGAGGGTAATGTAAACACAATTTACATGTCCCTCCCTCCTTTTCCAAAAAGAAGAATTACATGCGCACACCTTATAATCAACATAAATATAACATTGAGTAGCATCACCTCGATTGTGTTTTCATAATTTCGCAATTAAATAGTCATCACATTTCACTTTCACCTTTTAAATTGCCTCTTTTTGAAATAATCTATATTATCCAAAGATATACATCATTTGATATTCTAAAGGAAGAATACATCAAAGAATAGGTTACATAATTTTATTTTTAATTATGAAAATTGGTAAGTGATTTGGGTTAGGTTTGGGATAATATGAAATTTCACGAGAATTAATATTATATATATATATATATATATATATATATCTCTCTCGTGAAATAAAATTTATGTATTGTTATAAATAGTTATATATGATAATAAATATGTATAGATAAATATTTGATAGTAAAAAAAACAACAACATGTATATTAATATAACATTGATGTGTGTATTGTATCTTGGAATTGTTTTTACAATATAAATATTTCTCTATAGCTTTATGATAATCTTTAAATATTTATACTTTGATTTGGTTATGTTTATGAGATATAAAATAAGTATCATTATTAAGACATATTGGTGTGTACATGTCAATTGGGTTTATCTTGAGTTTTTATGGGATGGAGTGTTATTCTCCCCACCAAGGTTCTATTCTCATAAGTGACATGTTGAACTTATAATGTGTATATTGTTGTAGCGACATTGAGCCCTATTGTTGACCTAGCCTTGTGCTCTAAAGAATCTAGGGTTTACCCTAGATATCATCTTCGAAATAAGGAGAAGTACCTAGGGGTTCCCCAAGATACATTACCTGGAAATAAAAATATCGTTATGTATATAACAATGTGGAAGTCCTTAATAAATATATATGACTTTTAGTCATGCCTTCAAAATATAAATGATTATATATGACTATGTATATACAAACCATAATTTCCACAATCTAAGGGAATGCTTTATTCTTCGTTAAAACTTCATAAAATTTATCACCTCAATATTACCTATTTGTTTCCAAGGACAATGGCCCATATTCCAAATTAAATACAAAAATGAATAATAAAATGATTAAAAACTTTCCAGATCAAAATAAATTCGAAAAACATCTAATATTTACTATTAAACATCTAATATCTATTATTAACACTTACTTAGTATGACATTACTTTTATTAAATTACAAATTTAGTACAAAGTTTTATGCTCATATCAATATGATTATGAACCCAAAATTTAAGCTTAAAACTCAACAACAACTCCCCTTTTATTTCTCAATATCACAATGTAACCAAAACATATATAATCCTAATAGTATTTCCACATGAAGCTATTCTCAATATCACAATGCAACCAAACCATGGTATTAATAGTATTTCCACATTAAAAAAATGGCTTAGAAAAAATGACAAACCACATAGAAGGAATTTAGGAAGGAAACTCAATATCACAATGCAACCAAAACATGTATGGTAGTAGTAGTGATTCCACATGAGACAATTGGCTTAGGGAAAAGGACAAGCCACACATATGGAATTAAGGAAACTTGTTTCCACATGGAGACAATTGGCTTAGGAAAACGGGCAAGCCACATAAAAGGAATTAAGGAAGGAAATTTTCATAGTGTTTCAACATGAGACAATTGGTTTAGGGAAAAGGACAAGTCACATAGAAGGACTTGAGGAAGGAAACTTTCCTATATAGATCGAGAAAATAGGTGAGTCATAATGGCATTCATGGGAGAGAGAAAGTTGGGATGAAAGTAAGGGTATCTCCCTCCAATGCAAGAATGTTGTGTGGAGTTCAAAGTATGTAAATAAGGTGTATTGGAGTTCAACACGTAAAGATATATCTCTTCTTCCTTGTAGAATGAAAGGACATTTTTTTTTTCTCTATATTAATGAATTTCTCTTAGATTCTCTTTGTGAAACTCTCTCTGTAAGGGGGTCTTATATAGATGGAAAAGGCAGGTGAGGCATTTTCTTGTTTATGGGAGGTTGAGGTGTCTAATCCGCTTAAGGCTTTAATTATGCACACCACCCTTTTTTTTTTAATCATAAGGCATGAGTTGGGTGTGTAGTACCTCGATCAAAATGTATATAATATATTGATATGGTTATTTTGTTGGGTGCTCTCTCTCTCTCTCTCTCTCTCTCTCTCTCTCTCTCTCTCTCTCATGACATGGTTATTTTATGGAGTGTCGAGTCATAAAAATTAAGTTTGAAATACATTATTTATATATTTGATCAAATTATGTCATTATATTATTATTTATATATATTTAATCAAATTATATAAATAATATAATGACATGGTTATTTTGTTGAGTATTGAGTTATATAGACTATGTTTGAAATACATTTGTCATCTAAATGATTTAAAGAATTTGCAAATATGCATAGCAAAATGGCAAGGCCTCATTAAAGAATAATAAAGTCACAAAGTATAATTATCATTTTAAAAGTTGTTTTCTTAGTTTGACATATAAATTTTACCATTACTTGTATGACAAATTGGAAAATATAATATAATTGAAATTGCATATACCAAAGACAAAGACAAGATAAGAGCACAAGGGACTATGAACCAATGAAAGGGAAAATAAAGGAGGGAAATTTATGAACTAATGAAAGGGAAAATAAAGGAGGGAAATGAGACAGGAGTGTATAAATGATTTTGTTTACATTATTTCTATTGTTGAGTGATGGAGGGAAAATCTGTTAGGAATAAAGGGGGATATGAACCAACAAGAATGGAAAATAGAGGGAGGTGAATGAGACAAGAGTACACGAATGATATTGTGCACATTATTTCCTTACTCGAGTAATGGAGGAAAAATAGGGGGCACATGAGACAATAATACATGAATGATTTTGCACACATTATTGCTTTATTCAAGTGATGGAGGAAACAAATGAGAAAAAAAGTATGATTGATTTTTATGGATATGATCGTTTTAGTTAGTGAAATTCCAAATTCATCCTCCACTTGTGTGTATGATTGAAGAAAGATAATTGACAAGTGAAACAAAAGCATGATGCCTTTGGTGCACATGATTGTTTTAGCTAGTGGAGTTGTCTTGTCATCCTCCACCTTGTATACTTTCCCTTCTTTATCTTTTTTCTCATTCTTAAAAAAAGTAGTGGATCCCTTCCATCACCCTTTACCCATGTTTTGGTTGAGAAAATCCATAGAAAATAGACATGTTGTTGTGAAACATAAAATTGATTGATATGCATTCGTTGGAGAGGAATATGTTTTGTCATAGATAAAATTGACTTCTTTGTAGACATAGTTGAGCTTTGGGAAATGGTTGCCACATAATAACTCATGTTGTTTAAGGATTGTAAAATAGACAACTGTCATCCAAATCAGTCAATATCTACATTAGCTATGGAATTTTAAAGTACACACTACTATCCCAAGTAATCTAGAGAGATATGAATAGATTGGAACTTTCTTGTCATGCTTATTAATTTAGAAAATAAAGGATTTCTGTAGGGAGTGTATGCACAAAAGGGGAATACTTAAGCCCAAGTTAGGGAGTGGATAAAAGTAATGAGTCAAGATGGTTGATTGAGTTCTAGTTTATATATATAATATGTTTAATTTGGCCAAAGTCTTGTAGTTTTGTAGTGGCTTTGGCATGAAATGAAATTTCTATTGGTAGAATTCACCATTGTTTTTATATAGCTTTGCTTGGGGCTGGTATCCATAGTTGATATCTATGGTTGGGTTGAAAATTTCGCAGTTGACCACCATGAACACATCTCAAATAAGGTAAGTAGTCTCATCTTTGTTATGATGATAACTTTATATTGTAATTCTGTATTTGAATTACTTGAGTTTTTTTTATTTAAATAATTGGAAATCCTATTGGAAATATTTTAGCTGAAATTGAGAAAATATTTTTTGTTCATGCAGATTATTTCCACATATAATTGCGACATAAATTTGTTGGGGTTTGTTAGAAACTCCAAATTGATTTACATTCAAAATTTAAATTTGTAATGAAGGATTTTGTAATTTTGGTGAAGTCAATACCTGATTATTACCTTAACGAACCTAAGTGGGTATATGATAGGTTGGTAGCTTCTCTCCATGATGAATTTATCTTCTTCCATTTGCATCAGATTTCTTTAATCAAATAAATAAGGAACCACATTCTCTTCTATGTTTTCTATAACGTTTTCAAGTTCTTTAACATCCTGCCATTTCACCTTTAAATTTTATTTTTCTTAACTATTATAGTCATGGGTGGTGATAGACTACGAGTGATGTTCTAGAGTTAGATATAAGATTCACATGTTATGGAGTATGGTGTTTGTTTATTTTTCATAAGCTAGGTTGAGCATGAAGTTCATTCCATTTGATCATTTAACTTAACCATAGACAATAATGTTGCAACAACCAAGATCACAAGAAGAAACACCATGCACAAGAACACAAGAAGTATCATGGGAAACCCCTTCTCAACAAGGGAAGAAAACACAGCCAAATCCTTTGCTATATTCTTTAAGAGAAATACCTTCACCACCAAGAAATACCTAGCACACAAGAGGGTGCTCAAACCCTAGAAGACTAGCACCCAAGAGAGGTGCACACCTTTTCCCAAGTAGATGTACTTGCTGAAATTTCCAAACTCACAAGTAGGATATGATTCCACAATGGGGAATCTTCCTTTACTTATATTAGACTTATCCTATCAACTGAAGTGTCTATTGGCTCAACAGGGCCGACCTCACTAAGTCACAATATAATAGTAATAATAATAATTATTATTACTATTATTATTATTATTATTATTATTATTATTATTATTATTATTATTATGAATATTAACCATATTAATTGTGTTTTACATTTATTATTAATCAAATTAAGGTGGGTCTGACCTATACCCTTTACATAACAATTAGGGTTACAGGCAGGTCTGACTCTTGAACAACATATAACAAAGGATCTGATACACCCACTAGTGCTCATCCATTAGGGGAACATCCATAGGGATGTCATATCTTTGTCTCACTGCATTACACAGAAGAACCGGATCGACACACGTTCACCTGTGCTCATCCACAGACACATCCACTCTACAGATCTTCTTTCCCACTGCCTCACACAAGAGAATCATGTGGAGTTTTCTCGTCAACTCTTCTGCTCAGAGGAGGCTAACACATATCTTCTTTTCTGCTCACATGATGATGCACCCATCACTTTGGGATTTCACATGTTCACCTTGTGCTCAACCGCATGCATGTCCAACTCATCATATCACCTTTCCCACTGGATAATCATCCATAGTTCTTCTCAACTCTCTGAATGGCGGTAGTCATCTCTACATTCCTATCTCTGTCTCAGGCATGAACCACATACCCTTCTTAGGGGATTTCTCTCAGGTTTGTAAGCTGAGAGAAAGAATTCACATAGCTGCAATGATCCACACCTCACACGTTTGTAAGATGGAAAATGTCTCACATAGCTGCAATCATCAACAATGTTAACTCTGTCTCTAGCCCTATTTTTGAAGCAAATTTGACATACAATGTTGCAAATATAGTGAGTAATAATATTGACCACCTAAAAATATCGAATTCATGTTCCAAGTGAAGACATCTTCAACGTCAGAAGATGTATGGTATATCTAGGTAATATGAGCCTGTCATTATTGAGAAGGTTGGGTTTTCAATTGCTAGGCATCATATCTCTAAGGAGGAAAGTGTGGAAATCAAGATTTTGTTTTTCCATAACTTTGGCACATGATATATTGGCTTAAAATTTAAGGTGAAGGTATACATTGAGATATTTTAACAAAAGGTCTCATGAACACTTTTGGATATTTAACCTGGATTTGTAGATAAAAGATTCTATTTTGAACTAAATAGGACTACATGACTGGTGAATAACTTGGATCAAGCTAAAAAATTAATTATGAGGACCGATATAGAGAAATATAGAACAAATAAATAGTTTGGGTTAATTCAGGAGAAATTGCATGAAATTGACCCATTTTGATGTGAAAATCACTATTAACACTATTCACCGAGATAATATTTTGAGGAAAAGTTACCCAAGATGACAATTATACAAAATTTCTCTTGGTCAAAATTGTTTCTCCTTGGCATTTCAGACAATTTTTCTAGTGAAACATTTCTAGATCATCATTGTTTGCGAGATAGAAAATGAATATAGATTAGAGAAAAGTGCACAAATTGACAAATTGTCATTTTGCATGATGCATAAAGGATACCAAGGAAACATATAAAATATGGGTT
>ML819744.1:114265-124985 GCA_009831015.1 Picea engelmannii | reverse complement strand
TACCTTAGGTGACCCCTTTGAATGGTAAAGGGATGTTGATTGTATCAAAAGGAGGTCAAAAAGGGTGGTACTGGCATATAGTTGGAGGTCAATGGTATGTAGTATGGGCAAAGAACATGGTCAAAACCGGGGACCAACAGTTTCCATCGTCGACAGGCTTGCACAATGGAATACATTTCTTTGTCATAGTTGGGGTATTTCCAGACAGTGTCTGAAAGTGTCTCACTATGGTATGAAACTAGATGACCATGTTGACTGAGAACTGCACCAACAACATAATTGGAGGCAGCAGTCTCAATCTTGAACGATTGTTGCAGATTAGCTAAGGAGAGTATTGGAGCTGAGCACAATCGATGCTTTAGATTATCAAATGATCATTGTTGTGTCTTCCCCCATGCAAACTTTTCCTTTCCACCACCCTTGGTTACTTGGTTGAGGGCCCATGCAATATGGGATAATCCTAACATGAAACTGCAGTAGAATTTGGCAAGTCCCAAGAAGCAGTGAAGCTCGGTTAGTGTGGTCGAGGCTAGCCAGTCACGAATGACTTGGATATTAGCTGGATCCACAGGTACCTCATGCTCATCAACAATGTAGCCCAAGTATTGGACCTCGTTCATGCCAAAGGAGCATTTTTCCAAGTTGGCATATATATTGTGTTGTCGCAGAGTGCCCAAAACGTATTGAATATGTTGCATGTGATCCTCCCAAGTTTTGTTGAAGATGAGGATGTCATCGAAGTATACCACCACAAAAGAGTTGGTGAAGTGTCTCAATAAATTATCCATCAATATCATGAAAGTTATTGGTGCATTTGTTAAGAGAAAGGGCATGACCAAAGTTGTCTTCCATACATTAGTTGGTTCGATGGGAACCTAGTGATATCCATACTTTAGGTCAATCTTGCTAAAGAAATTTTCCCCCTTGAGTTGGCCAAGAAGGTCATCAATTCAGGGAATTGGGTACCTGTTCCTAACTGTGATTTTGTTTAGTGCTATGTAATCAATACAGAGCCGTCAGGTCCTGTCTTTCTTCTACACCAGCATAATCAGGCTTCCTCAAGGGGAGGACCTAGGTCAGATGTACCCCTTTTGAAGAAAATCTTGGACATGGAACTTGATTTCATCATTTTCCATCAGCGAGCGATGATAATTGGTCCATTAGGTAGTGGGGCACTAAGGGTTAGATAAATTGGATGCTTGACTTGGCAGTGTGTCGGTACCCTGGTGGGTGAGGAGAATATGTCTATGTACTCTTCCACGATCCCATCCACCTGCTTTTGCTGCAAAGAAAGTCTCTGTGTAGAGGTCACATATGTGGTGATGAACTTCTTCTTACTGTGAGCATGGATCACAAAAAATACGAACTTCCTGGTCTATGAAATGACCTTACTACATTCCTTATCAGAGATTAAAGAAATAACGGTAGGTGATGCTACCTCTGGTATCATGTACAATTGTCTACCCAAAGTAATAATAACACTGTGGGGTATAGACTCATACACAACATGTCGCTTCCACAAATATGGTTGGCCTAAAAGAACATCACAAAATTCAAGGGGATAAATATCACACAATACCTCATCTTTGAAGGGCTTGATGTTGTAGGGCAGACGACACTGTTGGTTGACGCGGAGATCTCGTCCTTGGAGAATCCAACTGATGGTGTAGGGTTGCGGGTGAAGTGTTATCGGTAGGTCTAGTCGCTTGATGACCTCTGTTGAAATCAGGTTCTTCTTAATGTGCCCTATCGACAATGAAATGAAGTGGAGTTCCCTTTACCCACATCTGTGAGTGAAAGAGGCATTCCCATTCCTATGGTTCTTCTAGTTCACTTGGTTTGACTTTGGTGGTAGGGACAGTGGCACTAGGTTCAACATCGATGATCCACTTCCCACTTTCTGGATTTGATTCGAAGTCAGAATATACCTTTGAATT
Source organism: Picea engelmannii (assembly GCA_009831015.1). Lineage (NCBI taxonomy): Eukaryota > Viridiplantae > Streptophyta > Pinopsida > Pinales > Pinaceae > Picea > Picea engelmannii. The sequence goes on along the minus strand of ML819744.1, from coordinate 123,048 downwards.
GGAAGCTTTCAACTTGGCCACTAGTGATTTCTTGGAGAAACATTATTTGGTGTAGTGCCAAGTGATTTTATGGTATTCACACCATTTTCCTATGTCCTTCTTCATCTTCTCATTACCCTTATTGGGTTGCGTCTTGGACGAGTTGTCCTAAGAGAGACAATATTTTCTCTACCTCTTCTTTTTTGGGTTGGGGCCACCTTTTCCCTACATAGTTTGTGAGGAATTTGCAGATCCAAAATCTCACCTCTTCTGCTTAAATTTCTACTCGATCTTGATAGCATATCTATAAGCCACACCTAATGATGCGACGTCCAGAAAATCCATTTATTTTTGAATGTATATATGCATACAACCACAATATTTCAGCACTATATGTCGTTCAAAGGCTTTGATACCCAATTTGGTGCGCAGGGTATGGAAAATATTGGTGAAATTTGTTACTATCTAGTCCCTTTCCTGACGCATCATGGTCCATCTTGTGTACTGGTCCTCGTAGCTTCCAAAAGGGTAGTACTTTTATTTAATGGCATCCCTGAAGGAATCCCATGTGGGGACGACTACAAATATTGAAGATTCCTCTATGACCCTTTGCTCAGAGTCAGTATCCCACTAGTCCTTAACATGGGGAATGGCCTTGAGGAGTGCAAAAGTAATATTTTCCCTGTCAAAAAAATTGTGGACCAAAAAATACCCTTCGAGTAGGTTCAATCATTTATCTACAACATTTGCATCTACCAGTCCTTCAAATAATGGAATAGAAAAATTTACTTGTACCTTGAAGGGGTTTGCATGGACACTAGATGAAGATGCGTCTCCTGTGGGCAATTGTTGAAGGATCTGTGCAAAGTTTTCCACCATTTCGTTCCTTTGTCACGCAAGGGCTTCCTCGAGCAACATTTTAAAAGGATCTCATGCTCCATCATCTTTCTTCTCACCCCCCATGGGTTTTTGTCAACCTCGACGTGGCCAATATTGCAAATGCTCGACTGGTTCGAGTCCCGACTTCTTCTACCCAGATCTTGTCGGGGACATGCACAAAGACAAACTAATGAAGAGAAGATCGCTATGATACCACTGATCCAGATTTATGAGCATAGAAAAAGGAATAATAGACTGAATACAATAAAATAGAGATATGGAGAACAACAACAGATATCCAGTGAACAATAACTTCTATTGAATAAATAAAATAGGTTGAAACTGTAAAACTGCAAACTGGAAACAACTTGCTCAAATGGTGGTAGTTATCTCCGAGAAGAGATGTGGCTTTCTACACGCATCCATCTGAGAATAATGATCACAATGAGGCTCCATAGATCTTTTTAACACTACTCATGAATTCCAAAACCCTCGACATTCAAAAACCTAACCCTAGGAGATGAAACACCAAAATTTATGTGGGCCTCGATGGGTAAGTTGGTACCTCAACTTGCCAGGGTTCTAACTTTTACATTCGACCTTCGTTTTAAGCGCGTGATAGCCCATTGGAAAGGTATTTTTGAGAAATACACATTATGTTGTCAAACTTTGACTCCATATACATTTTTACTATGGCATGCCAAAAAACATTTTTAGGGCCCCAAAATGGCCCTAGAAGTACAGAAAGATGTGCTGACATGAAAAATTGAAAAATACGCCAGTTGGATTAGGTGGGCGGCCACCAATATCCACCTGGAAACTGTGTAGGGATTCAAACAAACCCATAAGTGTAGAAGCCACAATTACAAAGGATTATCGAAGAACATGTCAAACTAAAAACTGCCAAGAGGAGCTAGTTGGAATAGGTGGGTGGCCACCAATATCTATCTGGATCAGGATGTGTCCCTTTAAATAAATACTTATTTATTATATATATTTATACCTTGTATTATAAATATCATGTTATATATATATATTGAATAATTTATTCCCGATGTTGTCCAAACATCAACACTCCCTCTCAATGAGGAAGACATTCTTTATTATGCCAAAGCTTGTCTCTAAAGTATACCAAGTTCACCCTAGACTCATGATACTTGTCTGGCATTCTTGGGAGATGTCTCTTTCCCACTTGAACCGAGGGGAAACTCCTTTTGCATCTCTCCCTTTGAGAAAATTGACTCTCTTTGAGATCAGGCTCACTCTAGGTCTGCATGTGATATCATCTAGCTTCTTGATTCTTTATCATTCCTTGTCAAATCACCATGAATAGGAAAAAGACCACACTAGGGTCATTCACCACAGGTACACACATGTGAGTGAATGTCAGCCTGATTCTAACTAACATGTAGAAAACACCTCAAGCACCTTGAGTCCATATTATTCCTTGTCATGATGAAGGAAGGACTACGCCTAGGCCCATTTACCACAAGTACACCTTTGTGATAAATGTATCCTATCTACCTTTGTCTACAGCTCAATATAGGAGAAGTTCCTCCTGATGTTGAAACATCAGCACTCCCTCTTAGCTAAGGAGGTATGTTTCCATGATGTCTTCATCTATTAGTCCACTAACTACTCTGTAATCAACTAGTAGCACACAACTACTACCATGTCATTGATAAATTGAATCATCCAGCATAGTACTACCTTCCTCTACACCATGTCCCGGATGTAATGGTACTTGATCTCAATGTGTTTTGATTTTTCATAAAACACTAGATTCTTTGAAAGATTCACACATCTCTGGTTATCACAATGAATAATGGAGGAATCCAACACATGTCCAAATAAATCTGCAAGGATCTTTCGAAGCCACATTGCTTCGCGGACTTCCGCACTCAATGCAATGTACTCTACTTTTGCAGTGCTCAAAACCACATAAGTATGTTTCTTTCTACACTAGGAAACCATGGAAGATGCCAAAGTGAAGCAACACATGGAGGTGCTCTTCTTGTCCACTATGCTCCATTCCCAATCAGAGTCAATACTGTAAGTATATCTCATACCATGTCCAATTGTGACTCATAGGTATATCAACACATGATTTGCAACAATTCAGTATGTTTGTCTCAACTGACTCATAAATTGGCTAAATGCACTCATTGCATGGAAAATATCTGGTATGGTGTTAACGAGATACATCAATGATTCAATTAGTTGTCTTTACAGGGTCGAATGAATCTCATCGGAATCGGAAGAAGACACACTTATTTTCTTTAGATTCGTCACTATTGGTGTAGCCATGGGCTTACAGTTCAACATCTCAAACTTCTTCAATATCTCAACTGTGTACTTCCCCTGACTCAAGAAGATCTCATCAGTTCTCTTCCACACCTCTAGTCCCAAGAAGTAGTGCATGATACCAAGGTCCTTCATTCCAAAGTCAAAGGCCAACACATACTTGCATTCAACAATAAGGCTCTCTGTACCGGTGAGGAACAAATCATCAATGTAGAGGAACGAAATGAGGGACTCGCCATTAACAATCTTATAGTAATTGTAAGAGTCTTAATTCAGAGAAAGAGCCATATCGTCTGTTAATTTAGCTTATTCCTATTCAACCAATAAAAAAAGAGCTTAAACTTTTTTCTCTGTATTATCAAAATGCATATGAATTTAAAAAAAAATGAAATGCATTTCATTAATATAATACAAATATAAATACCTCAATTTCATTACTTTTCCTACTCTTTTTGAAATGAATAATACAAAATATCCTTACTCTATTTCCAACATGTATACAAATTTCAATGATATGCATATGGATTTAGAAAAAGGGAATGCATTTAATCATCATAATACAAGTATAAATAACTGAATTTCATTACTTTTCATACTCTTTTTCAAATGAATAATACAAAATATTGTTACTCTAATTTATTAAATTTCCAACATGTATACAAATTTCTACATATCTATCATGGAGTTTTAAGTTATATTATATATAGATATATATCATTATTATAGTATATTTCATAGATATATATTATTATTGTACTAAATTGTATGGAGAAAAATTGTTAAGTGATGTTAGATTTAATATAATGTTATTTTAAAAAAAAATTAAAGTGGACTCGAATAAAAATTTAATTAAAAAATTCATCTTAATTATATATATCATATTTACTATTACTATTATTTTAGCATTTTCTATTACTATTTACTATTACTTTAATAATTATTATTTACTTTAGTATATTTAGTATTATTTTAGTGTTTACTATTTACTATTATTATCACTATTTACTATTTAGAGCTATAGAAATTTTGATTTCAATGATAATACTATGGAAAATGATTTAGTGTATCAATTAATTGAAGAGACGATATTAAGAAAATTAACACAATGATAAATGATTTAAAGCATACTAATTGCATTGATTTAATGAAAAAAAAAATGTATAGGATTTGGTTAATTAATTGAAGAAATGATACGAAAGGAATTAATCATCTATATTGATTTCAGCTTTGAGTTACAACAAATCATCAAGTGAAATGAATTCAATAATAACTTGTTTGTCCTAAAAAAAATAATATAATTTCAAAACGAATATTATAAGTTGAATTCATGTACTTTGTTTGGTTATGTATTATTATATTAAGATATATAAAATGTAAAAAAAGTTCTTAATTTGAGTTGACATGTGTCCCTCATAAAATAATAATATAATATTGAGTAAATAAAATACTATGTAAACCATAAAACTATCTTAGTTGTGTTCTTTGATTTAGAGCAATTAGTTGCATTGATTTAATGGAAAAAAATACATTGATTTGATGGAAAAAACTACATTGATTTGATGGAAAAAAATATGCATTGATTGAAGTGACAATGCAACAAAAAATGATTTATCATAATCAAGTAGGTGTATTCATTTTAACAATGACATCTATGGTGCATTGATTTCCGTGATAATAATATAACAAAAAACAATAAGGTGCATTTATTTCAATGATAATACTATGAAAAATGACTCAATGCATTAATTAATCCTCTATAAAACAATTAGTATTTGCACATTAATCATTTTGGTTGTGAGATTTACCTATTAATATTTGCACATTAAAACAATTATAATATTATGATATATAAAATGTGAAAAATGTGAGTGTTTCTCCTAAAAGAATAATATAATATGAAAAATGTGAAAAATGTGAGTGCTCTTTGAGATATTCTTGAAGAAAATTTTAAGAGAAGTGTCTTAGTTGTGCTCTCAGATTTAGAACAATTAGTTGCATTCATTTAATAGAAAAAAATATGCATTGATTTAAGTGATGATAATATGAAAAAAATGATTTAGCATAATCAAGTGTTTGTATTCATTTTAATAATAATATAATATAAAAAAATATGGTGCATTGATTTTAGTGACAATGATATAACATAAAACAATAAAGTGCATTGATTTCAGAGATAATGAAATAACATATAATTGTTTTAATGTGCTGGAAACAATAGCATTAAGTATTAAGTGAACTGGATCCTAGTTGCTATTCAAGATATTAGGATAATCAAGTAGTTGTATTCATTTAAACAATGATACAACATAAAACAATAAAATGTTGGACAACTGAGCGGGGGGTGAATCAGTTGTCACCGTGCTTAAACAATTATGCTTCTTTTAAAATATTTACAAGGCACTCAATGATGATCACAATAATGCAGGGAAATGAACAATGGCACATTCAGCATCAGTCACATATATGAGAAACACAGAAACAAATATTTCTCGAGGAAACCCATACAGGGTAAAAACCTCTTCTTCTTTATATGATAAGTATTATTTACATTCTTTACATTATCATACATTTGAGCACCAACTCATTGTGAGGCTACAACCTCTGTTTTGCAAGTTGCAACTTGCTGAAAGCACCAACTCTCTATTTTTCTCTAGCACCCACTAGAAGGAAGCACCAACTCCCTAGTTTCTCTAGCACCAACTAGAAGGAAGCACCAACTCCCTAGTTTCTCTAGCACCAACCAGAAGGAAGCACCAACTCCCTGTGTTCAAGCCCCCACTTGAACCTCTGAGGACACCAGTCCTCCCTAGCACCTCCCAACCACCCTAGATTATGAATATGAAATACTGAAACCTATTACAGTGATATAGTGTTCAATGACAGCTTACCAATCTCATCACTGTTCTGCAATATTTTGCTACTCAGACTTCCTCACTGTCTTCCAGCATGCATCCGCTGCCCATTCTGTTCTTCTGCTTTTTATGCTTTGTACGCCATGTCCATTCCCCGCACAGTTCTTCTTCTGTTCTTTTCAGTTGCTGCACTCTGGTCCTTCTTCATGCATGAATCACCTTCAACAACAATATCCACAACAATTCCAGCAACAACGGCAACCCCATCTCTTCTCTGTACTGTGTATTTATAGCTTTTGTGCACCTTGTACATGTAATGCGTGCAATACCTCTGCATACTCACACCGTGCCAATATCCTCCACAACTCGAGTGCTCTGTCTGATCATCATCGTGACTCTTCAGCTTCTCTAGCCGTTGAGACTCTTCGTCTTCTCTGTGACAGTCGAGCTCACCTTCTCTGTTCCAGTTACAAGCTTCAATGCTCATCCAGTTGTCAATCGCCTCCACGAGCATCTTCATCCCTCTTGAAGATTCCCAGAGACTCTTCATCTCTTCTGTCAATCACCCCAAAGTGTCTTCGAGTCCTTTAGCAAAAACCATGAGTGGTTTCTGGAAGTTACACTGTGACGTGCAACAGTAGCCCTCCGATTATGCTCAGATTCACCTGCATCGTTGGATTAACTCTGATGAGTTCTTGGCGTTATTTACCCGTTTTGCACTTTCGCAATTCAGAGATTCTGTGATGAGACATCTTGAGTCTCCATGTCACGAGTTCTGAAACTCCGAAACAGAGTTTTTCTGCGCTGGCTCCTTCTTTTATATGACCATGGCTATGACCAAGTGCTTATGCATAAAGCTCTTTCGCGATTTCGCATTTCATGAATCTGGAGATGAGGCATCTCGACTCTTCAAGTCACAATCCCTGAAACCCCGAAATGGAGCTTATCTGAACTGACTCCTTCCCTTATTGTGACCACCGGCGGTGACCACAGGCTATGCCAAAAAGGCACTTCTTATTTCCCAATTTTATAAACTTCATCGAGTCTGATCGACGATTGAAATCTCCATAGATCCGACGGTCCAAATCTTATCGCGATCTCGCATCTCGCGAGTTTCCACACCATGCTCCGTTGACTCCAAGTCAGCGAGTTGTGCTATGATTCGACGATCCAGATCTAATCTTAATTCAATGGCTCAGATCATATCACAATTCTGAAGATGAGGCATCTCAACTCTCCAAGTCGCGATCCGCGAAACTCCGAAATGAAGTTGAATCGATGGTCCAGATCACACCTTGATTTGATGGCTACGATTAAATCAGGATTTCACATATCATGATTCTAAAGATGAGGCATCTCAACTCTCCAAGTCGCGATCCACGAAACTCTGAAATGAAGTTGAATCGACGGTCCAGATCACACCTTGATTTGACGGCTGCGATTAAATCGCGATTTCGCATATCACGATTCTTTTGATGGAAGTTCTTGTCACTCCAAGTTGCGATAGGAGAGACTCTGAAATGGCGTGGGATCAATGATCCAGATCACAACTTGATCTAACGACTGCGACTAAATCACGATTTCGCATATCACGATTTCAGTGGTTATGTTTCTTGCCTCTCCAAGTCGCGATTCGTGAAACTCCAAAATGACGTGGGATCAACGGTCTAGAGCAAACCTTGATCTGACGGTTGAGATCTGTCCTCCTCTTATGTGCGTTCTTCTTGTCTATTAACAGATCTGATGGTCCTCCTTCTTTCGGGAATTTTGAATGGGATCTAATGATCATAAATGCTTCTCCTCCCGAGCTTACTTTGTTCTGCTTACTCTGATCCTCTGCACTATCTCTTCTGAGCTTATTCAAATCTTCTCTGCAACGTCTTCTCATAATGTCCATATATTACATACTTTATGTACTCATGCCATCTTCACTGTTGTACTTGCCATCAATGACAAGTATATAAGCATGCGTTGTCTGTTAAATATTTGCCAACATTTTCTGCCTTTGGCATTGATGGCAACACAAGCACCCACATGCATTCAGACTCTCCTCCTAGACTCTTTTCTCCCCCTTTGACATCAATGTCAAAGAAGAACCGTGTTCCCCCTGAGTTGTTGAAAAACATACTCCCCCTGTCAACTATGAGCATCTTGGAAATACACCAGATATTCAATAAGTACTCCCCCTGACCAGGTGAATAGATTAGACACAAGAAATTATAACCCCCAACTTTTGACGAAGATATCCAAAAGGGGTTGCTGCTAATGGTTTTGTAAATATATCTGCAATCTGTTCTGTAGAAGGTATATAATTCAGTTGACCAATTCTGTTTGTAACTTGTTCTCTGAGAAAATGGTACTTTATTGGAATATGCTTAGTCTTGGAATGAAGAATAGGATTCTTGGAGACACTAATGGCACTGGTGTTATCATGGTGAATTGGAATGGGATCAATGTAAGTTACCTTCAAATCTACAAGAGTTTGTATCATCCATAAAATTTGTGTGCAGCAAGTAGCAGCAACAATGTATTCTGCCTCTATAGTTGATAATGAAATGGATCCTTGCTTTTTACTAAGCCATGCAACTAATGAGTCACCCAGAAATAATGCTCCTCCACTGGTGTCTTTTCTCTCATCAACACAGTTTGCCCAATCTGCATCTGAATAAGCAGTTAACTGGAAATTCTGATTTCTAGGATACCACAGACCATAAGTCATTGTTCCCTTCAAGTATTTAAATATCCTTTTGACAGCTACCAAATGACTTT